>PVJI01010568.1:0-59756 GCA_004026765.1 Micronycteris hirsuta
AAAAATAATCAAATACCAACATCCAATATACTTGCTTATAAAGTTAAAAAGCACAGTTCATCAACCTCAGTTCATGACTAAAACAAAATTGAGAATGGGAAAGAGCATACAGGGTGGAGAGAGAACGGAGCTAGAACAAGAATTGTATTATGTTAATTCTGTATCCCCGCGCACACCATAGGTCTTAGCATACAGTCAGTGCTTAATAAATGCTTGACAAGTATATGATTGAATGAAAAGAGCCTTTTGTCACAGTGTCACACTAAACTGCACCAGCCACCGAACTGCTGCATGTTCTATGACCCATTCGGTTTTACAATATCCCAATACCCCAGACTAGCCATCGATGGGGCCTCGCCTCACAAAGGAGCCCGTTCTCTCCTTGGATGGCCGTCAACATTAGAAAGGCAAGTGGCTTCTCACGGTCATCTGGAGCCTCTGTCCTTGGGAAGGGCCCACAGCTGCTGTTGAATGACCATGGGTCACCGGAGAGGTCTGGGCGGGGCCACTCGGCATTTAGTAGGGCCAGGGCCTTGCCCAGCTCTCCCGCTCCCTCGGAAACAGAGGCCGTGGCTGGGCCTCTGTGTGCCCACTGTTCTCCCAGCAGGAAAAGCCCTTTCCTCTGCAGAGCCTTCCCCTCCTACCCCACGGAACCGGCTTCCCTGCCTCTGAAAGCAGCCTTTCTAGAGATCGGAGCCTCAGTGGGAGCAGCGACAGGGTGGGCTCGGAAGCTAGCCGGCTCTGGGATCTCGTCTCCACTCTGTTACCGTGTGGCTGAGAGGTCACTGGGCCTCAGTGGTCCCGTCTCTAAAATGGGCGTGTGATGCCTACCTCACAGGTCCTGCCCAGGGAAACACTGCACTACGAGTGTAGTCATTATTCATTGCATGCTTGGCATGAATGCAGCATGTTCTCTTAGCCCCATTTTACCAGCAAGGAAACTGAGGCCCAGAGAGAAGTGCCTTGCTTGGGGTCTCACAGTCAGGAAGTGTAGAGAGGACTCTGTACCCGGAGCTGGCCGGTGTCAGAGGTCAGCTGTTCTTCCTGACCCCCTGGGAACACCCAGGCCTCGTCGGTGCCCCTTTCCTGTTCTAGTTCCGCACTTACAGATGGCCTTGGCTTTGTCTCAGCCCCTCCGACAGCCTAGAAGCCCTGAGAGGCCAAGCTCTCCTTGCCTGCGTCTGGCACTCTCCCCACCCCCTTCTCTCCTTCCGAGCACAAGGTGAGGTGCTCAGGGGACATTGGTTGACTTGGAAAAATGTGGAGGGGCAGCATCTTGCTCCTCCTTCCATCCCTTCACACAGACGCAGAAACACACACACATACCAGAGATACGACACACGCTCACACACACACAGGCACACACCCTGCCCCTGGGCACCACGTCCTTGGTGAGCGAGGGTCCCAGGTGGGGTCTAACTGCTGGTTTTCATCACGCTGCAAGCCTGCCGGGGGAGCAAGACCTCATTTAGAGACGCAATATTAAATGGGTATGCTTTCTGCCGAAATTGTTTTTAAGCATGTACCTTTCAAATCCATTTCATTTCCAGCCATTGGTTGAAATCCAGCCGTGTTGTACATGTCACCTACGTTCTCGTGGAGCGAAGGCCTGCGTCTGCAGCCGTGGCTGCCCCACGTGTGCGCCGGGGGCAGGGCGCGGGGGCCACTGCGGCGGATGGCTTTTCCATGTGGGTGACTGTGGTCATCAGAAAAGCATCTCGGAGCTGTTGACGCTTTCTCAGTTTACCAAAGGCCCAGCATCTGTTCTGAGGCGGGGATGGGGTAGCCGTGGCCCGCCCCTCCGGTGCCAGGAAGACACCTCCCAGGTCAACTCTGACTCCACAGAACAGAAAAGAAAGGGGCGGGGGCGGGGGTGGGGTGGAGGGACGAACAAGAGATGTTGACACATACTCTGAAGAGGCCAAGGAATGCTGTTTACTCCTCGGTGATATTTCTGCCTTTGGTTGTGGCAAAGGGCTGCCTTTTACTGCATTGTTGAAACATCTTCAAGGTCTGGAAATGCGAGGGGCACTCCAATAAAAACCTTTGTTGGGCTGCAGCGGAGAGAACCCCAAGTTCAAATCAGGTCCCAGCGCTTGGCAGCAGTGGCGAGAGCGGGGCGGCAGGAGCCGAGAGCGGGTGGAGAGGGTCACTGCCCCGGGCCAGTGACCAGAGAGGGGCCCAGAGGCCAGCTGGGGAGGGCCCCGCCCGCCGGAGGGTCCCTGGGAGCACAGTGGGGCGAAGGAAACCTGGTTGAAACCCGGGTTTCACCTCCAATTTAGTAGGTTACCTGGGATCTGCCACTTTGCCTCTCTGCGCCTCAGTTTTCTTATCTGTAAAGTGGGGGGCTGGCGTTAAGATTGTAGAGTATGTGGTATCTGGCACGTGGGATGTATTAACAGGTTTCAGTGCCCCACCTTCTCGCTAATACAGAAAATCCACTGTTGTGCCTTAGGGCCCTTTCCTTCCCCTCTAGGCGCTGATGTCCCAACGTTTCTGGGAGGCACCAGGCACCCCCCGCTCTCCTCGCCTCCCAGACGAAGGAAGCCAAGCCTGTGGGGGCCAGCCCTGTACCCAGCAACCTGGGGTAGCAGGTGTCTCCGGCAGGTCGCCAATGGGCAGACACTGTATGACCCACTCTGATGGAAATCAAAGATGGAAGCATTCAGTCCCCAGAATCGAGGGACCCCGAGAAGTGAGGTGCCCATTCATGTGCCAGCACATCTCTGTCATCTGCAGTCCATCCGAGCTGAGCCAGGGCAGCCGCCATGCCCCGGGCCAGCCTTCGACATCATGCAGTTTGAGCTGTTCATTTTGATTTCCCTGTTCATTAGGCCACTCATTTAAGAACTAGTGCACCAGTGCTGAGCACTTACCGTGTGCCAGGCTTTGGATGTGGAGCTCAATCAGACCCATCCTAGAGGGAGATGTGGGTACGCAAACCCGCAGGGATGGGTTGGTGCTGGAGGGGCGCTGGAGGGGCCCAGGAGGGACCCCGACCCCCCGGCAGGTGGGCCAGTCTTCTTAGAGGACTTCTTAGTGGCCCAGACCTAATGATTGGACGTTTCCCTTACCACTCTTGTCAGGTGTGTGGCTCGTGGGACAGCGTCCCTGAGACCCGGGGGCCCCAGCGAATGGGGGCGGAGGACGGATGCTAGTGCGAGTGCGTGGTTGCGGGAGGTGAGTGGGCCCGCGGGTTTTCTGAGGAGATGCTGCCACCTGAGAACCCCAGTGCTGCCGGATGCCCAGGGGCTGTGCCGTGTGCCCGGCAGCCGGAAGGGAGTCAGGTGGGTGAGGCAATGCCCTGCGCCCTCCTAGAAGGGGAACAGTTGGGGACTGGGCAGCAGCACACGGCGGCCACCTGGCCCAGGGGGAGAGGGACGAGGTTGAGGAAGGTTTCTGGAAGAAAGTGACCTTTACACTGAAGGCGGAGGGATGTCGGGCAGAGAACAGCAGACAGGGTGTTCAGGCGGGCAGGGAAAGACAGAGAAGGCCCGGACCCGATGGAGCTGAAACCGTCTCAGTGCGGCCGGAGCATGAGAGGAGAGGAGGGGCTGGGGCGCTCCTCACAGGGGCTGTGGTCCCGGGTCCAGGGTCCGCTGGGCTGGCCTGATTTTCTGACCTTACTTCCTCTTGCATCCTTCATGTCCACTTTCATCTGGCCCACAGTGAGCCTGCTAATTGCAAATGTGAACCCCTCTTTCTCCTGCTTGAATGCTCTTCGGCAGAGGTCCCCAATCTTTTTGGTACCCGGGACCAGTATTGTGGAAGACAATTTTTCCATGGCCGGGGTTGGGGGGGGTGGCGGGGATGGTTTCGGGATGATTCAAGAGCATTCCATTCAAGTGTGGCCGGGTTCCTTAACAGGCCCTGACCGGTACCGATCCACAGCCCGGAGGTTGGGGACCCCTGCTTTATGGGACCCCTTGGTTCTCAGGATAAAATCCACACTTCTCACCAGGGTTTTCAAGGGTCCTCAGGGTTTCAGAAGGTGGGCAAGGTAGTCAAGGCCTTCAGAGGCTGCCTCATCTGTAAAACAGGCCCAGGAAGTAAGAAGATGCCTGTGTCCTCCAGGAGGCTCCCAGTGAGTGACCTCTGGACACCTCCTACCCACATGTATCCTGTCCACCCCCTAGGACTTGTAGGCACTGGACAGCTTGGTGCCATTTCATGCCTTCCTGCCTTTGCTGATGCAGTGCTCTCTGCCTGGGGCACTGTCCCTGTGACTGCCTGCCTGACACCTAGAGCTCACCTGCAAAACACAGCTCAGTGGGGGGAGGGGAGGGCAGTCACTTCCTCCAAGAAGCCCTCTCTGATTTTCCTCCTCATGGTGGTTGCCACCCCTGTGCTCCCCAATTAGTTAGCATTGCTGTACTTTCCAAGGTCTGTCTCCCCTCCAGGCCCCATGTGCCTGTAGGTCAGAGTCAGGTTCTCTTACCTCTGGAACCTCAAGGGCCTGGCACGGAGTCGAACACCCACCCGTGTGACAAGTGACAAAGCCGGGGCTTGCTCCACACACTCCATCTGACGTGACTCCGTTCTCCTTTCTCTTTCCGGGGGTGTGCATGGGGACGTGGAGCCCCTGAGCCGGGTGCCTGTTCAGCAGCTCTTTGACTGCTGGGCTGTAGCTCAGGGCCCCGGCAGGAGGATGGACACAAAGACGCATGCGCAGCCAGGGCCGTCCGGGCGGCCCCCGACGGGAGCCCCAGAGCATGTTACTCACTCTCCTTCTCGCCGCTCGAGTGGTGACGTGTGCCATCAGGCTCGCTGCGGGCGCCAGTCTTCCATTACCTCACGCCCAGGCAACACCTCCCGGTCATTGGCCCGGCTCACGTTCAGGGCGTCAGCGGTCCCACCAGTGCCCCCAGAGGGGGCAGTGAAGGGGGGTGGACGCTGACGAGAAGCTGGGCTTTCTGCCCCAAGGCTGCAGGGGATCGGGTCCAGGCTCTGGGGGTCGGGGCATTGAGGACTCAGCTGGAAAAGCTCGCAGCCAGCCTTTCATGTGGGTAAGAACATCTAACACTTGGTGCCTACCGTGTGCCGGGCCCCGGGCTGATGCGTTGCACACTTGAAGTGCGTTTAACTTTACAACTCTGAGTGGACGGGTATTGCCCCCATCCCCTCTGTTTCTCCGCCCTTAAACGTTTGAAAATAGCTAAGCCCCCACATCTCTCATGGACCAGGGAAACCTTAGGCCTTTGGAGCACAAAGATTTTCTTTCCTTCTTGAAAGGGACAAGGGGGGAAATCTTATTCCTTCGTGGCCAGCTTCCTGGAACCCTTCACGCAGCTCATCCCCCCATACAGAAATACTCCCCTGGGTGCTGGGTAGGGGGTCGCGCCCTCCTGGATCCACAGCCTGAAGTTGGCGGCATCATGGCTCCCATTTTACAGACAGACAAACCTACAAGAGTCTTTAGCAAGACTCTGAAGCCCAGAGAGGTTCAGAGTCTTCCTAAAGATCACACAGCCTTTCTACCTTCCTCAGAATTTCTCGTAGATTTGGTAAGATAGGGCAGGAAATGGGCAAAGTTATGCTCGATGTAATTTGCAATCTTCTAAATCCCAAGCCTTGGTTCAGTTTACAACCCAGAAAAACCTAGATCGTCACGCACCTAATACCTGCTGGATGGGGCCTTAGGGGTTCATGCGTGCATCTCATTTGCTCTTCACAGCAACTCTGTTGACGCCTGAGGAAACTGAGGCTCCTCGAAGCCCGGGGTCGCGCCCGAGGCCACCCAGTGCTGAGGCACTGGGTTGGGGGGAGGCGGGTATCCTTGGGTGCGGCCCGAGGGGAGAACCCGAACCTCCATGCCCTCACAAGCGGAGAAGCTGTGACACGCTGTTCCATCCCCGCTCCGACCCGCTCGCAGTCCGCCAGGGCCCCGTGGGAGCGCAGAGGTGCTCAGAGGATGGTTTCAATTTTCCAGCCGTGGTCTGACCACTCATGTTTTTGAAAATTAAAAATTAAGTCTTGGCTTTGAACCGAGAGCAAAGACGTGGTATTCTGCTCTTGGAGCCCTGCCGGCTCCCCCTCGTGAATTGGGGGTTCTGTGTTGTGAGGGAAACAACAGTTCCAGCTGCCAAAGAGTAGGTCATCCTCCCCACAGCCCTCGACCGGAGAGTCACTGCTGGGGGCGAGAGCTGGCGGCTGGGCCTGGCCTTGACGAATTCGAAAGGCTTGACAGTCTGGGGTCTTCCAGAAAAACCCTCCAGGATGAAGCTGTCTGCTGCTGGGGACTTGCCAGTGGACATGAAAGTGAGTGAGGCTGGGACCCTGAGGACAGCCCTCGTTCAAATGACTGTCTGCAGCAGGAGCCTGGGTTTGGGAGGGAGGGGATGCCTGGTTTCTCACACCCCCTCCTCCTCTCCCTGCACAGCACCTAAGGCCCAGGCCCAGCAGGTCTGCCTCTGAGCACCCCCCCATCTGTACACTCACCCCCTGATGGTCTCGCTGCCCCTGGTCTTGCTACCTCCACCCATTGACTGTCCATAGGAGGCCCAACCGCACTTCGGGGTGCAGAACCTTCGGGGTCCTCTCTGCGTAATCCTGTCCTCCCTAAGGAATTGGCTGTGGCCTGGCTCTTCTGCTACCTTCTCTGCTCGGCCATGCCAAACCACAAGAAGTTCCTCCATATTTCACAATCTCTCCCAGCCCTCTGCCTAAGACACCCCTCTCCCTTCTTTGCCCAGCAAGATCTCACCTACTGTCCCAACTGCCCTGCAGTCTTCCTGGGCGCCTCCCTCAAGCTGGGCTCCCTGAGGGCAAGCACCTTCCGTCCCCGCTCCTTCCACGTCCTGTGTCCCAGCCTCCCGGCCCCCAGGTCTCCAGTCCAGCTCCCGCAGAGTTTAAAGTGCCAGACAGACAGTGAAGAAGAGAAATTTCACTCACCAGCGCACTCCTTTAAGATCAGAATCTGACCGATACTTTTTTGTTCAGTAAATATTTCTGGAGCATGCTCTGTGCGGGCCAGGCTCAGCTCCAGGCCCTGGGCTGGATGCGGTCTTGTCAGATACCGTAAGGTGAGGCACAAAGAGACATGGCTTGCTGGAGGTCACAGACACAAAGGGGATAACAAGTGTGCATGCCATTACAGACCGCGGTAAGGCACAGAAGGGAAGAAGAGCCAGGGGCAGCGAGAGAGGAGAGGGGCTACTCGGACGGGCCATGTGGCCGGCCTTGGAGTTGGTGGTTTCCTGAGATCACACCTTTGGGAGAGCCACAGGCACAATGCCACCCTGGGGAACTCACAAAGGAATGCTTGAAGCCTCCCTGTGGGTGCTGGGTGATGGGGGGAAGGAAGCTCCTCAGACCGCCACCATCCTGGGAGGCAGTCGGGGTCAGCGGTGAGCAGCCCAGCGACATTTCATCACGTAAATACAGTGATCTCGGATGACTGACTGTCCCTCAACTCCCTTCCCCGATGTGAAGGGGAAAACGGCACATAGGGCCAGCACGAGATGAAATGGATGTAACGTCAAGTACCTGAACAGTGCCTGGCACGCAGTGAATTGATAGGCTTTAGCGATGACCGATTTAGTGATTCATTAATAACCAGGCCTCCGAGGTCTGGAGAACTGCCCAGGTCTGGCCAGCAGAGAGCGATGCGTGGAAAGGCCACAGCCGCAGAGTCCTCCTTCAGAGGCGTCCGGTGCAGTGTGATATCGGAGCATCCAAGGTGCCCTTGGTCTGTCGCACCCAGCTGCTGGTTCCCCAGGGAAAATGTGCGCTCAGGTTTATTGGGTACCTGGACAGGTAAGCGTACCTGTTGATTCCTTCCTTCCCTCGAGCGTTTCCACCAGGGGAGCTCGGGTGCTGTAATGGAAAACCTGCAGTTTATATTCTTGTTAAACCCCACGAGCACCCTGCCCCTCTCCGCGCCCAGCGGCACGTCAGCCCGCCGTCAGTCTCGAGGCCCGAACAAGACCGAAGAATAAAAAGTGTTTTATTTTTTCTAAAAAGCCCTTTTATTGTTTGTTTTCCCTGCAGGAGTTTTTCCTCTGATTGAAAATCACGTGATTTCAGTGAAATATGACCCACATGTTTCTGATTCACGTACTGATTAACTAATGATTGTAAAAATGGCTTTGAAATGACAATTGAGCACAAAGTCTTCGCATCATCATTCCTGTTTACACTTAGACACCAAGTGGCTCTTGGGAAAGATTTTGTGAAGTGGCCGAGGGACTTTCCTGGTCAGGTTTCTGTTTTCTTGTTCATTCATGATGGCTACTGCTGTTTCTTCTTTGCTTCCTTCCCTCACCGCTTTCCCTCTTCTTCTCTCTTCTGCCTCCTCTTTCTCTTTTTTATGTATTTCTGGTGAGGATTCATTAGAACTGGAATCCAGACACTTAGTTGAGATTTAGACTCATCATGGTACATGAAGTTGCTTGTAAAGTCACCGGGGCAAACCCAAGTTCCCATCCCACGGAACCCCTGGGGTCTGTACACCAGGCAGGAGCAGGTGGGACATGCAAAGAGTGTTCAGGCTAAAAAACAAGCCTCTGAGATTTCAGAACTGGGAATCAAAGGGACTGGGGATTTTTTTTTTTTTTTTGAGACATATAAAGAGGGAGAAAATGCGTAGGGAAATGGGTTGAATTGTATCTGAGAAAATTTGTTCAAAAGTGTAAAGGGAAGGGATCCAAGGTCAAGGAGAGATTTTTGTCTTCCTGTTTATTTTTATCCTGCATTCTTCCCTCCCCCCACATTGCGTCCTTCGCCAATTGCAGTGGAATTTTCTCTCCGTCAGCCTTTCCCCGTCTGCCCTGTTTTCTACCTCCCCGAGATGCTTCTGTCTCTCACCAGGTCCTGAGCCGTCACATCACGTGCACCTCTTTCTGCTGGTCTTCTCCACCTTATCCCAGGGGGTGGGCTTTCTAGAATGTAGATCAGAGCATGCCCTCTGATGCTGAAAATCCATCTGTAGTACTGGTCCGTGTCTCTGAGCGTTTGCTATATACAATGCCTGTGTCTGGCGCGGGTGCACCTCATTTTGCCCTCCCTTCCGGTCTGGGAAGCCTACGCCATGTCACAGGTGGGGAGGATGAGATCAGAGGGACAGAGCCACCCAGAGAGGAAGGGGCCGTGTGGGAGGTGCAGCCCGGGAGGTGCAACAGCCCTTGCGCTTGACCATCAGGCTTTGTCTCCCTGGGGTGCCTGTGGGAACTAATTCACACTCTGGAGCACGGCCCCCAGGGCTGCAGGCCCTTGCCTGTCCCCCGTGAGGCCACATCTTACACTCCCCTCCCATGCTGGCTTTGGCCCCAGCGATGCCAAGTTATCAGTTCACATGTTCATGCCCAGCACAGGCTGTTCCCTCTGGTAGGAAATGCCCTGGATGACAGTGTGTTCTTCATGACTCAATGACAAGTGGCGGGAGCCCAACTCAAAGTGGCTTAAGGGGGCAAAGGACAGAGACCAGCTCAGCCCAGCATGCTCCTGTTTGTCCCCGGGAATGTAGCTCCAGGGTCCTCGTCTGTGAACCGGGGCCCTCCCCCTGACCGACCTGGGCTGGGCCCCGAGTGCCTGGGCCCCCTCAGCCTCCGCCGCCCCTTCTCCCACTGCCAGACCCTGTCATGCAGGGAGCGGGCTTCCTCCTTCAGTTTCTGGAGTGAGCAGGGGACCCAGGCCTGGCCAACAGCCCATCAGTGATCCCCCCTTTCTGACCATTGGTGATGGAGTGAGGGAGTGGCACGTGACCCAACAAATCCAAGAGCAATCAATCCTGGAAATTTGAAGTTGAAAGTCAATGGTCCCTGGAGTTGCTACCCACACTGATAACCTCATGGAGTGCAGACCAGGCGCCTCTGGCCCACAGGTAGTGGAGTTCGCGCAGCAAGTCCTGCTTGAAGCTAGTGCCCTAAGTTCTCGTAAATGAGCCCAGAGGTCTCTGTCTTTTCCTCCTCAGGCCACTTTGGGTTGGACTCCTGTCACTTGTCACTGAGTCAGAAGAACAACATATTGTCATCCAGGGTGGCACCTGTCTCCCCTCTGAAGCGTCAGGACCCTGTGACGCATCGTCACTCCTAGGACCCTCCCCTACGTGCAGTTAGTGCATGCACGTGTCCCTGCTCCCAGCCGCGGAGCATCCTGGGAACAAGGACTGTGCCTACTCGAGCTCTGTTGTCTTGGCACAGGCTAAGAAACGGCAGGAAGTGGGCATTCAAGTCATGGACTTTGAAGTCGGCGAGGCCTGGGCTCCGGCTCCAGCCCTGCCCCCTGCTGACAGCGCTGCCCTGGCCAGGCTCCTTGTTTCTTCGGGCCTCACTCTCCCGAACGCTTCTCGTAAAGGGCCGTGAGCAAGCGTGAGGGAGGCACTTCCCACTGCCCTGCGCGCAGGGCCCGGCCCACGTTAGGCATTTAGTAAGGGGTCGCTCCAATTGTTGTTCCACACTGGCCCCGTGGAGGCGGTGCTGTGAGAATCACAGGCAGCCCTGGCAGCGGCGCAGTCCGAGGGTGGGACCGGTTGCTCGCAGGCACACCCATGGCTACGCTAAATTGTGGCTGCGTTGTTCCTGGGCACGTGGGAGCTTGGGGCTGGGCTAGGTGTTGAAGCGTGGCCGGGAATGGGCGGCACCTCTCAGCCCTGCCAGAGGCCATGGCAGTTCTCAGTGTGGGAGTGGGCATGGGGGTGTGGCAGAGGAAAATCTCCCTTCCCAGGGCTGTCCTTCTGCCCAGCGCCACACCCTCATCCCAGACTCAGTCTGGGGGTTCGGTGCTCTGGAGCGCATGTGTTGGAGTCAGGCTGCTGTGGGTTACCACCTTGGATACCCACTTTTCTAGCTGTGTGTCTCTAGGCAAGTTATGTACCCTCTCTGAACTTCTGCTTCCTCGTCTTCCTTGTTCTTCTCAAAACAAGTGGTTGAGAAGAAGAATGGGATCATGTAATTTAAGGTCTTTAAGTAGTGCCAACAAATGGTAACTGTTATCATCACTATTGTAAACAAAATGTGTGAGGATTCCCACTCCGCCGCCCTGGCACCCAGACTGGCTCTTTGGAGGGTTGCAGGAGCCCAGACCCCAGGATGGGTCTGCGAGTCTTTGGTTCAATGGGACATCGTGGACAAATGCAGCCCTGCGCCGCTCAGGCTCGGTCCCGAGCATGCATGCTGGAGTCCAGGCCTCCTGCCTTTGAACTCCGGCTCTCCTGCCGACTTACGCTGCAAGTTACTCAACTTCCCTGTGCCTCAGTTGCCCGCCTATAAAATGGGGGCAATAACAGAATCTAGCTCACTGAGTGGGTTTAAGATTAAGTGGCTGAAACAAGCTGTACACTGAGAACTGAGCCTGACCCACTGCAAGCGCTCAGCGAACACTAGCTATCAGTGATTCCTCAAACAGTGTAGTGACTGCCTGTGGGAGGAAAACAGGCTTGTCCTCAGTAAGTTTGCAACTGCGGCCATGGTGAAACATAACAATCATGGTAGCTACTGAGTTTTAAAGTGGAAGTGACCAAGTTATTTGGACTTGGTGAGGAGAAAAGGGAGAGAGTACCTTGAGCTCTCGGGCCAGGCTCCTGGCTGCCATGGGACACGTGGATCGATGCCTCAAGACAGTGGCCGTTCCTTGTGTGCTCTGCCCGGAAGAACAGCCCTCAACCTCGGTTGCAGTCCCGTGGGTCTGGCGGAGGCTGGCACCCATTGCTTTGTGCACTCCCAGCCACAGGGGCGGGGCGGGGCCAAGGCTCAGAAGTGATCGGTGCGGGGCTTTTCTTACTGTAGATGGTGGGGAAGAGCTGTCTTTTCCGCAAGACAGGAGCTGCCTCGGCCATGCTTCCAGCTTTGTGGGAAAGCTGGCCCAAGGGGACGGAGCCACAGCAACAGGGAGAAGTCGAGGTGAGAGGGAGAGAGGAAACAGGGAGAAAGGGGAGGGGGCTAAGGAGGGTGGCAGGGACAGAGGAGGAAGACAGGAGGAGAAGGAGGGAAAGAAAGGCCACTAGGGCCCTGAAGTCTCCGTGTCTCCTGGCGATCACTTCTTCCTGTGGCTTAGTTCCAGGAGCTGATGGGTCCCCTGAGTTGCCCGAGTGCCACGTGCCACCCCCATTAGAAGGTGCACAGTGACCAAACATGCCGATGAACTTCAGGGACGGCAGGGCTCTGAGTTAAAATGCAGGGTCGGAGGAGAGGGGCGGCCTTGAAGAGACAGACTTGCACGGGGGTTGAAACTGGGCTCTGCCTCTCACACAAGAAAAACTCCAACTCATTCCCGGTCCTTCCTTGCCACTCTGGAAACCCACCCTGGGCACAGAAGGGCTGTGGTGCCTTCGTCTCTCTCCACAGAATTTCGGGAGAAGGAAGGGAGGGGAGCAGCCCATGCACCTGTGGGGTGGAAGAATAAGGTGCAGAAACATTCCTGTCTGATAAGCAGCAAAGCCGTGGGTTCTGGGCTGGGGCAGACAGTGCCAAGTCTGAGGAAGCACCTACTGTGTGCCGGGGGTGCTCCTGTTCACATCACCCCATGAGAGAGCTGTGCCTGTCCCGGGTTCACAGAGGAGTACAGCAAGGCCTGCTTAGGTTAGCTCACTCGGCCAAGGTCAGGTAGTAGGGCACCACAGGGCCGGGTGCCAGCCCTTTCCAACGGTGGCATCCTTTCCCACGTGGGGCTTGGCCAACTCCACATGTCTGGTCTAATTATCTGTGACATTGTCCAACTAGAGACTCTCCAGTGAGAGGAGAGAGCAAAAGTGCCACAGAGGAATGCCATCCCCGAGTGGCCACGGACAGCGCTTGCCTCCCGGCATTCTCAGATATCGGGTGGGGAGAGGGGGTCACGTGGCTAGCCCTGGCTCTGTCCCCGTGGCCATTCCATTAGCATCTGAGCTGTCTCCAGGTATAAAGAGAGGCTAGAGGTCCTAGGATGGATCCCTGAGGTCCAGCCCTGGGCTGTGATTGGCTGGCTCACCGTAGGACCTTGGGCACGTTACTTCCTTCCCATGGGCCTCAGTTTCTCTGTCTATAAAACGACAGGAGCCAGCCTGGACCAGCTCCCCTTTAAGGGATCTTCTGGGCGAAATGTGAATCTCAGTGGCTAACTTTGCTTCGGTCTTTTACAGTCTGTAAAGGTCTCACTTGATCCCGTGACACAGCAGCCGGCACACATGTGACAAGTTTGTCACATACGTGGCATTCTCTCGTGCACAACTCCCGTGGGCTCCTTTCAGACTGCATCCCTTTCCTCCCCCCTCAAGAGAGCATATTAGAATGCGTGTGGGCAAGAATGTCATAGGGATGACCTTGGGTATACGCGAAGTTGTGTGATTTTAACCCAAATCATTGGCAATATCCCTGCTTTGTCATTAGCCAATAATTACATTGCCAGGTTTCTCCCACCTGATGCTGACCCACAAGGATGTCTAGACACAGCGGATCAAAGCCACAGCTGTAACGAGCCCCAGGGGACAGAGCTCTGGCTTCAGAGTCACTTAAGGAGCTAAAGCAAATGGTATTTTAATGGGTGGTGTCAAACTTCCTCAGAAGAAGGGAATTGTGTTTTAATATGGACTGAATTGGGGGAGGTAGGATGCCGAGGGCCCTACGGGGCGGGGGTGGGACAGGGCTTCTAAGGGGGCAGCTGTGTTGTTCTGCACAGAGACAGCCCAGGAGGGGAGAGGGGAGGGGCGGGAAGAAGAGAGGAGAGCCAGAAGGGAATGGAAGGCGCTGCTGTGTTGGGTGCCTCCCTGCCCTGTGAGTCTTGAGCCTTCAGACGCCCTCCTAAACCCCCAGTGGTGTGTGTGTGTGTGTGTGTGTGTGTGTGTGTGACAGAGAGAGAGAGACAGACAGAAATTCAGCAAATGGGGCTCTCAGACTAGAAAGCAAGAAGCATGGTGATGATGAGACTTCACACTGCTGGAAATCTGCAGAAATCTTAGACGGTTTAAACTGCTCCGGTCTGTGGGTTTGGGGACTTCAGGCAACCCCGCCTAGACCCAAAGTGCTGCTGAGGCCCATCCGATGTGGGTTTTCACCCATTTTGCCCACGAGGGGCTGAGCATACTTGTCAAAACTGAGCAGAGCTGTCTCATTCCTTCCGGTGGGTTCTGATTGGATATGTGTCCCCTTCAGGTCTCATATCCTAGGTTTCTCCCTCTTCCCTTTCAAGTCCTAACCTAGTCACCAATTTGGTAAATCCCTGGATAAATCTAGCTCTTTCTCAACCTTCATATATTTAGGTTTCCACTTCAGAACAAGTTTAGATGTGTAAGAGAGTGAAAGGCAGTAGGAGAGTGCCCACGCCCCTTGCCCCAGCTTCCCTCCCATCGGCGTCTTCCGTCTTCCGTAACGTTTCCCTCAGTGAAGACCACAGAGCCAACACTGCAACCTGAGCTGCTCCGTGCATCGACTGCACCTGAGTTTCTCCAGTGTTCTCACTCTGGTGAAGCTTCACTCGTACTCCCAGACTCCATCCAACACACCATGTGTACTGAGCCATCCTTGGTCTCCTCCAATCTGTGAAAGCTCCCCAGTCTGTCCTTGTTATTCATGACCTTCAATTCCATACACGCTGACTCTGCGCCTATGCATTTATCGATTCATCCAATTGACCCATCACTCACTCATGTGGTTTCAGGCCGTGTGCCAGGTCCTCGGGGCTGCAGAATAAATCAGGTGAGGTCCCTGATCTCAAAGAGCCCTCAGACAAGGAGACTAGCAAGAGGCAGATGGTGAAATCAGAGTGAAAACAGCCACGGCGGAGGGAGGCCTGAGGGGTGGAGAGCTGAGCCCATGGGCGTAAATGGAGGGCTGGAGTCTTGGGTACTGAGCACCAGAAGGGCGGTCCGCCCTCAAGGGGCACCTGCGCTTGTATAGGGTTCTGATCAGTGAGGCAGCTTTGCAGCGCAGACAGGCCGCATGGGCTCGCCAGGCAGGAGCACGCTTCAGCAGCGATGCGTGTGCCCTTCTGACAGGCAGGTGTTGTGAGTCAAATTGTTTCCCTTCAAAAGGTGGATCAAAGCCCTAACCCCTGGTACCTATGAAGGGGACCTTATTTGGTTCTGGGGTCTTTACAGATATAATTCAGTTAAAATGCTGTCCTTACAGAAGGAGAGCTATTTGGACACAGACATATAGGGAGAAGCCCATGTGACAATGGAAGCGGAAGTGAAAGTGACGTGTCGGCAATCCACGTAGTGCCAGGGAGTGCTGGCCACCAGCGGAAGCTAGGAAGAGGCAAGGAAAGGTCTTCCTCTAGGGGTCTTCAAAGAGAGGCCTGGCCAACATCTCGATTTTGGACCACTAGCCTTGGGAGGTGTGAGACAGTGCGGTTCTGTGGCTGTAAGCCACCCACGTGCAGGAATTTGTTACGGCAGCCCCCGGAAAGAAGCGCAGCACTTTCCACTGTGGCTCCCCATGACCTTCACCTCTCGGTATTCATACTCTTGCACAATCCCTTCCCACTGAGTGTGGGCCGGACCCAGTGACTCGCTGCCAACAAACAAAATGTGGCCAAAGTGATGGATGCCACTTCTGAGTCCAGACTACAGAAGACTGTGGCTTTGGGCATGCTTGCTCGCGCTCTCGCTCTCTCTCTCTTTCAGTCTCTCTGAGGTTCTTGTTGGCTTGCTCAGATGAGGCAAGCTGCCATGTTGTGAATTGCCCTATGGAGAGGCCCCAGGGTGAGGAACTGAGGGTGGCCTCTGGTCACCAGCCAGCAAATTGCTGAGACCCTCAGTCTGATGTCACGCCACATGGAATCCTGCCGACAGCCACAGCCAGGCCCTCACTCCAACAGCACCACAGAGTGATCCCAGAGCAGAACCCCTGAGCAAAAGTGAAAAGCAAAGACACAGTGATTCCACATAACAAGCTCCCAGGTTGGTTCAGGAGCTCTGGATTGATGTCTCCTGTGAATCACTTTGGTTTCACCCTCATGGTGGCAAGATGGCTGCCATGTCTCCAGGAGTCACGTCTTCATCAGTAGAGTCCAAAGTACACAGGGAATAGAGGTATGAGAGGAAAGGCCATTTTTCTGAGTGCTTCTGCCTTTTGTCTTTCTGAAAAAGCCCCAGAACACTTTCCTTTCATTGGCCAGAATCATATCTCCGATCCTAGACCAAGACTCGGTTAGAACCATCCTGACTCCACTTTTGGTGCCAGAACAAACCTGGGATGCTGTGGAAGAAGGGAGAATGGCTGCTGGGGAGGAAACCAGTAGTATCTGCCATAGGCATTTTCATTGCTTCTGAAGTTTTTCACCATGTAAATAATACTGCCCTAGATATTCTTTTGCAGAAAGGTTTTTTCACGTTCAAAATTATCTACTTGGTGAGGTGGTTGGAGACAGACTGACGGACACCCACACACAAATACACCCATGCCTGCGTGTTCCCTTAAACACCATGCTGTATCTTGGGAATCCAGGCTGGCGGCCCGCGGTCAGAGGAATTATCCGCGTCTCGTTGCCGCTGCGCTGGGCCCGCCCTCCCCAAGGCTGGCTGGCTGGCTCAGCTCTCCGTTTTCGCAGCTCACCTGGGCTATGAGAGTGGCTGGCCAGGGCTCACATTTTCAGACCGTATGCCCAGGAACCCACTATAATCAGTTGATATAGGCAATCTGATTACTTCCATATTTCCCCGTTTCCGCTCTTGTTTTGGCCAATCCTTTGAATATTTCTTGAGCTCTCGTCTAGTCTAATGAAGACACTCCTGCCAATCCCAACCTCAGAATGCGCAACATCCAACTTTAACAATTCAACGAAACCTTAAGTCAACCAACAGAATCTATTTTTCTATTAGCCGCTTCTCTGGAATTCTTCCCATGCGCGCTTCAGTTGGGGGCTGGATTAAGAAACCCCACTGCTGTTTACCAGGGGCTGTACCAGGAACCAGACTTAATGAACCCCAACGACTCGCTTCCCAGAAGTGGAATTTGTTGGACAACCTTCGTAATAGCTGCTGGGCACTGTGTTCGTTAGGGTAGGTGTTGCTGACTGCTGTAACGGAGTCTCTAAATCTCAGGGGCTTAACCCAATAGAATTTTGTGTCTTATGCACACACAGCCTCATCGGGGGTTCTGGGCAAGCAGTTTTCCAGGTGGTGATCCAGGCTCTTTCCATCTTGTTGTATCAGCTTCTTCTACTGCCCCAGACACGTGCTCATCACTTTGACTTGCCTCCCAGTGGCCAGAACTCACTCACATGGTCATAGCAGCGCAGGAGAAGCCAGGGAAGCTGACTTAGCTGCCTGGCCAGGAGGAAAGGAACAGTCAGCCACCCTTGTCAAAGGCACCTACCCATGGCCAAGGGGCTTTGTAAGGTGGGTGTTACATCCCCGGTTTTGCAGATGAGAACGCTGAGGCTCAGGGGTGTGAAATGTCCTGCCCATGGGGACAGCACTAGCAAGTGTCAGAGGAGAATGTCTGCGGTAGTTTCTTCTAATTAATACTTTCAGCTTTCACATTCAGGTGTTCGGTCCACTTGCGGCCCGCCTTTGAGTATGCTTCAGGTGGGGCTCCACTTTTAATTTGCTCCAGCTTTCCCCACACAATGTATTAGATGTTGATTTTTTTTTAAATAACACGTGATGCTATGAACATTTTTTTTGGTGGGTTAGGCCAGTTAACATTCCTGCTACCCGCACATCAGAGTGTCTGTTTCACTTCGCCGTCTTCGACACTGGGTACTGTTACTGTTTTAAAAATCGGTGGTATTTGATGGGGAAAAGGGTGTCTCCTTTCTCAAATTGTGACTGCGTTGCTTTCTCCCCTTTCACTCCCCGATATACTTCTTCGTTTGTGAATTATGTATGTGAATTCTTTGGTCATTCCAGTGGGGTCTGGAGAACTTGCTCATCTCATTCCGTACATGCATGCATACATGCATACATGCATGCAGTCCAAGCCCCGCCGCCTGTACCTGTCGTTTTCGCTGCACTCCGCCTCCCTCCCCTTTTATGTGCAGATGTGCTACATTTTTCTGCAGCCAGTCCTGTCCATCTCTCTCTTTGTGATCTTCTCTGATGCTTCTAAGTTTAACCAGCCTTTTCTCCCCAGAGGTCTGATAAATATTCAAGTCTCCCCCCACCCCTCAATGGTTTGATTTTTAAAAGAATATTCAATTCTTTAGCGCATCTGGAATGCATTTCGGTGGACGGTGTGACACGGGAGGGTCTAATGGCAGGTTTGTGATTTGCAAAAGGAGGAGGAGGAGGAGATCTCATTCGCACGTCCGACTTCTCTTCTCCCCCCGCCCTGCACTGCTTCACTCTTCTCCAGGCCAAACAGAATTAAGAGACCGCAAGTGATGGACAGTATGCAAGGTTGCGATCATTTCCCCCTAATTTAAGAGGTTGTGAGGGGGTTGTGCAAAATAGAACATTTACTAGTAGTAGTCTTCTGTGCTTTGCACAAAGTGTGACGCAGAAGTGAGTCCTCAGACACCCCCACGAGACAGAAATTATTACCCCGTTTTAGAGATGGGGAGAACTGAGGCTTCCATAATTTGCCCAAAGTCACACGTTAGGGCGACTGTAATTTTTTTCTTCATGAGCTTTACTTTCTCTGCTTATTTATGACCTCACCTTCTAGTCTAGTTCTGAACTTAAAATGCATTTGTTTTCTGGAAGTTAAGGTTGAATGACTTAGGTGAATTAGCTTTAAAAAAAACCCCACCAACCAACCTTGTAGTATTCAAGAGTTCTCAAAGTAAACAAAGGTATGAAAAGAGACCTAGAAATGCCGAAGAGAGGTGGACACCCCCTACTGTCCAAGGAGCTTTGTTGCCTTGGTAAACATGAATCGAAAACTCCCTTGAGTCTAATAACTGGGGTGATCGCCAGGGATTTGGTCTGGAATGAGGACTCTCATTTATTGGCCTTGCTGTGTTGGGAAGATTTTTCATTTTTGTGAACTTGGAAGAATCCTTAGCAAAGGGAGAGGAAGAAGGAGGACTGAGCAGAAAGGAGGTGGGGGAAATGTGAATAAATACCCAAATCCCCACTAAGAGACCTGCCAGCTTGTCACATCGCCTCTCTGTGCCTCAGTGTCCTATAAAACAGGACAGATGACAGATGACATATTGAATTCTTTAGTGCCTCTGGTCCACAGGAGGGCCGTGGAACAGAATTCGGCGCACCACGGGCCTGGCCCGAGTGTAGAGTTCGCTCGGCATTTTCTCGGGTAATTCCCCCAGTAGCCCTACAAGGAGAGTGCGGTTGTAGGGATTTGGGGACATGGTGAAACTGGCCGAAAGGTGTGTTCGAAAGCAGAATAGAAAAGGCTCCTGAATCGGGAGAGAAGGTGCTAGACAGAGAAGGAGAAAGACAATCTGTTTTGTGGTCAAGGCTTTATGTAACGAGGTGTCTTATTTTAATCCCCTGAGCGACTGGGTCAAGTCAGTGTTGGGG
The DNA here is from genome assembly GCA_004026765.1 of Micronycteris hirsuta. Taxonomy (NCBI): domain Eukaryota; kingdom Metazoa; phylum Chordata; class Mammalia; order Chiroptera; family Phyllostomidae; genus Micronycteris; species Micronycteris hirsuta. The sequence goes on from PVJI01010568.1 coordinate 19,340, forward strand.
TTCCCTCTGCAGCTGTGGAGGGAAGGCTGAGAGAACTAGCTCAGGTCCACAGAGGACTCCGTTCCAGGTCTTCTGGAGACACAGACTGGGGGATCGGGAACATGGTTGTGAATTCCACAAAGCACCCCAGGCAGCAATGACCGGAGAATGGGAGGGAATACTTGGAGAGGTCATGAACTTCAGGGCTACTTGGAGAGGTCATGACCTTCTAGACCAGAAGTGGTCAACTCCTCGAAAGGAGTTGCAGGAAGTGAGGACTCGGGTCAGCTCTTGGAGGAGTGTCAGGGAAAGGCGCCTTCTGGTCAGCAGTGTCCTGACCCCGTCATGTTGGCCTCATTAACTATAACCAGCGTGAGGCCATGTTAACTTCGCTAGCTGGTAGAAGACAGGTTTCAAGAACCAACAGCAAACCATTCCTTTGTAAGCTTCAACAGAATCCTAGTTTCAGGTCTTTTTAGATTTAAATAGGTCCGAGCTATTAAAACCTTCTTAACTGGTGGCGGTGGCCGCGCCTGGGGGTCCAGGTGCAGAGCCCAGGATGGAGACAGAGCAATTCTGGATTCTAGGGCAGCTGCATTCCTCCGAGAATGTTCCCTGCCTGGAATAGTTGTAAATGCAAGGGAGTGTTTTATGGTTTGTCTGTTTGTTTGCCAATTTCAAAGAAATCTCAACATAGAAAGTTTGAAAAACACATAGAAGTATAAAGAAGTAGGAGAAAATCACCCATAATCCTATCAGCCAGCAGTAACTACTTTACAGTGTGATATTTTTCTCTCTGATGTTTCTTTCTGGGCTTTTATTTTTTTAAATAAATGTGATACCTGGCTCCAGACTTATCTATTGAATACTTCCCAGTCTGGCTGAGATGAAGCCCACTGCATCTTGCAAACACACACATTCCTAATTATAAAGTGCAATATGCTCAAGAGAAAAATCTAAAAACTTCCAAAGATGAATGAAGAAAATTAAATGAAAATCACATCGCACTGAGAAGTAACAAGGGGGCAATTTTCCTTCCTATCTTCTTTCTTTGCATTGTTAAGTATAAAATATATTTTTTAATTTAATTTTGCATTCCACTTTCTTAACATTGTGTCATAAGCAGTAGGTATTAGACTTATTGGGGGAATCGCTAAAAAAAAACCCAAACCCCAAAACCAAAAAAAAAAAAAAACCCCACAAAAACATTGCAAGCATTTTCTCATGCTATTGCACATTTTTCAAGGCTACGTAATATTCCTCGGTGTGGTTATCCTATAACTGATTTAACTTTCATTCATGATGGACATTGGATTTTCTATCATTCTTTTCTGAAAGTCTTTGCCCACACTTTCATTTCTTTAGGATTGAGTCCTTCAAGATGAATTGATGAGTGAAGGAGGATGAGTGTTTTAATCCACATTGCCATGCCGACCTTTGGAAAGTCCATAGCTGGGGCGCAGGAGGGGAGCACCCCCTTCGTCACGGCCTTTACAGCTCTGCCAATCTCACTGTGTTCAAACCTGCTGCGGTTTGAAGAGGTGTGTGATTATTTCAGAGCTAGGCTTCAAAGTAGCTAGTGCCTTTACTAGGCATGGGCTTGAGCCATGAACTCTTGACTCAGTTTCCCCTTTCAAACCACCTCACGGTTCCTCACATTTGGAGGAGGGTTTCCATTTCTCAAAACTGCAAACATGGGTTAAAACTCTCACGTCAGTTCTTCCAGCCCTGTTGTCCTCCTCTGCAGCCCAGCGGATCGTTGGGATGATGAGAAAACAAAACAATAACAGCAAAAACATGTCAATCACTTAGCACCACACCTGGCACAGAGAGGACATGGGGTGAATATGACCTTTTGTTCTCTCTGCCTTCATCTTCAACTTGGAAGCCATTGGAAAGGTCACGTTAGAACACCAGATTTCTAGTTGGGGAGGCCGAAGGTCAGAGAAGCCTAGTGACTCGTCTGGAGTCACGATGGGCTAGTGAATGACAGAGTGAGGTCCACGTCACCGTCTCAAAGAGGGGTTTCCCGGGGCCGCTGCGGGGGCTGTGGTCCACACATCTGTTTCATTTGGCCCACCGAGCCGAAGTATGAAAACAGGGTAGAATGAAATAGAGCCAGCCCTTGAAAGGAGCTTTCACATCTATGTATGTATGATTCCTGGTTTCTCTGGAGCAACCATTAGATCTGGTGACGCGGGAGGGCCAGTCCAGGGGTGGCTGGTCCCTTTTTTCAGGGCCACGCACCACCAGTCCATCAGATCTGCACTGGGTGTGCGCAGGTTGCCCGCTCCTGCCTGGGTCTCCGTGCATGGGACCCCTGCTCTGACCCGCGCCGTCACTGGATTCCAGGGCTCTGGCTCCCCGCCAGGACGCGCGCTGCCGGCTATCCCCGGACTGCGTGCACGCCGGTGGGGGCCCAACTCGGCCGGCCGAGGATCGCCGCAGCGCGGGTCTCGCCGTGGTCCAGGAATGTGAACATACGTCGTTCTCCGCCCAGCCGCATTCATGTGGGGTGAGCTCACCCTGGCCCGCTGCCTCCTTCCCCCAATCTCTCCAATTAAAAACATATTACCTTCCCGCTCCGCCCGGAGCAGCCCTGGACCGCAGCTTTATTTTATAAACACATTTAGACAAGTTCAAAAAGGAATGATTCATGCTGGACCTGAGCGCTCCTAAACGCGAGCACCGCGGAGCGTTTTCACAGGGAAAGCATCCTGAGCGGGACCAGGCCTGGCCCTCGGGGGGTATCATCTCTCCGGTTCCAAGGCCTGGGATTACCTGTCCGCAGCTGGAAGGACTTACCCACAAGGCCACCTTTTGGCACCCCCAGCCAGGGTCCTCGGCTAGACCGGGCCACCACCGGGCTCCTGGAAGTGCAGGATGCAGGCCCAGCCCCTCCCCCACCAGGGGCCTCCTCTGATCTCCGCAGCTCCTCCCCCTCCCCCTCTTCTCCCTCCTTCTCTCCTCCTTCCTCCTCCTTTCTCCTGTGTGACTCTGTCCCCAGCAGGCTTCCAGGCTCACCTTCCCACCCTAGCCTTGAATTCCCTCCTTCCCTTAGTGGGGGTGCGGGGTGGGGGGGTGCGGTACCGCGGTTCATGCTTCTCCCCACCATGCCTAGCGCCGTGCTGGGCATGCGCAGGGCCACAGGCAGGCAGCCGAACAATAGCGACAATAATGAGGAGGCCGTTGGGTAGAGAGCACCACTGGATGGCAGGCCGGGTACTTCCTAACTCAGGTGGGTTTTCTCATTTCATTCTCACCGGGACCCAGGGAAGTAGGTGCTGTGGGTTGTAAACCCATTTTCACAGATGAGGAAGTTGAGAGTTAGGTTTCTGTTGAACCCTACCCATGGGGCTCTGTCTTAGCTGTCAACAATGGAGTGGCCCTTACATCCCTTGGTCTTGTCATCCGATTTTACAGATAGGGAAACCAAGACCCAGAGAGGAAGAGGGACTCCCCCCAGGTGGCCTGAGGACAGGGCAACCTTAGCAGGAGACTCAGCCTCTAGCCCCCTTGCTGCACTGCGCCAGGCTGGCCCGGGCTTCTGCCTGACGCGTAGTAGGAGTGGGGTGAAATTTCTTGAATGAATGAATGAATGAATGAATGACATGTGAGTGTTTCTATGGAACTTCCCTGCTTGGACTGTAATTACCGTGACGATATCTTACCCATAGCGGAATCCTCATTACCCAGCTGTAGAACCATAAAGGACACCGGTCAGTATCTGTTGAAGGGGTCAATCGGTCTCTTATTGTGCCTTTAACCATTGCAGCTGGACCCTCCATTCTGTTTTAGGGTTCCTGGGTTTTAGTTTGCTCCCCTCAACTGGAGGGTAAGGGTCGGATCTCCTCCCTCCTTTTGGGGGAGGCTTTGTAGGGCGTGCTGCCAGCCCTGGCTACGGGGGTCTGAGTTCTGTGCTGTCCTCTGGTCTCCTGGTCATCTCGGCCCATTTCATCCTGAGCCCGATACCTAGCAGTCTTCTTCGTGGGCGGTTTGGTAGATAGTAAAGTGAGTAAGTTAAAACACTTCTGATTCTAAGTAACTTTTTGTTTAATTGGGAAGGAGATACTTAAAGTATTCAAAGAAGCACAAAGGAACAAGTTCCAGGCAGGGAGGGGCCCAGCAGCCCCGAGCCTTCGGTGTTGGGAGGTCACAGGGTCTTCTCCCAAGGGCATCGCCCTCTAGGTGACTCGGCCCCACCTGGTGTACTTCCAAAACTACCGGTTTAGTTCCGAATGTCGAAGTTGTGGGGAACAACTGGAGTTACCTTGTGTGGGTCCCTTGATCATCCTGTGCCACAGAGCAGGGTTGGGGGCGTCTAGCCACTTCTATGGCGACTCTGAGCAGAGCCTTGGGATGATGGGTGAGGCTGGGTGATGGTTCCTAGGAGATGCTAACGAGCAACCGAATCACAGGGAAGAGAGTCCTGGCCAGCAGGGGCAGCCCTGGTATCTGGTAAAAGCTCTTCCACCGGAAAAAGCCCAGTTCCCAGCCTTCCAGGGAGACCACTCGGTGTAGGGGAGGCAGCAGGGTTTGGGGAGTCGGAATTGGCTATCAGTCCTTGTTCCACCACCTGCTATCCTATGACCTTGAACATCTCATTCCCCCCACTGAGCTGCAGTTCCTAATGGGCCATGTGGAAGTATGATACTTGTCTTGGGTGGATGATGTGAGAATTGAATACATACAACAAATACAGCAAATGCTCAGGAAAGCAAGTTTATTTTTTTTTCTCCCTCAAGAATTTTGTGTTCATGACAGTAAGGCAGGATTGGCATTTAGACAATGTGGCATTAGGACTCTCAAACCCACGTGTTTTCGTAAATCTGACAGGGCTCAGTGGAGGGAAAGATAGAATAAGGGGACTGACCCTCAAGGCAATAGGGAGGGGTGGGGACTGAGGCACGTCAGAGACTGCCTGCCTTCTGGAGGCGCAGCCACACGGGACACACCATGTATGTTGCTGGCTTTGGGGGGTCCAGATTGTCACATGAAATTTGATGTTTTAAATATTGGCAGTTCATTCAAATTGAAAAATTAATAACATCAAGAGAACAAGAAGACTGAATAAGAAGCCACAGACTGGGGGAAAAAATATTTGCCAAAGACATACCTGATAAAGAACTGATAATTCAACAATGAGAAAATGAACAACCCAATTAAAAAAATAATGAAGAAAGCTGAACAGACACCTCCCTGAAGACAATGTACAGATGGCATGTAAGCAAATGAAGAGGTGCTCCCCATCACAGGTCATTAGGGAATTGCAAATTAACCCAGCAGGGAGATGCCACGGATCACCTCTTGGAATACCCAAAGTCCAAACCACTGGCAACGCCAAATGCTGGTGAGGATGCGGGGCGAGGGGAACTCTCATGCGTTGCTAGTGAGAACGAAGAGCGGGGCAGCCACTTGGGAGAAAAGGTTGGCGGTTCCTTACAGACCTAAACGTGCTCCCACCATACAATCTGGCCACAGTGCTCCCTGGCATTTACCCAACTGAGGGCAAGACCTATGTCCCCACAAAAGCCTGTGCATGAATGTTTATGGCAGCTTTCCTCTTCATTGCCAAAACTTGGAAGCAGCCAAGACACCCTTCGGCAGGTGCGTGGGCACGCAGACTGCGGCCCACCCAGACGGTGGGGTGCTGTTCAGGAATGAGGGATCAGCCGTGAGAAGACACGGAGGAAGCTTAAGTGCATATCACCAAGTGAAAGAAGCAACCCGAAAAGGCCACGCATTCTATAATTCCAATTTGATGACATTCTGGAAAAGGCAAAGCTATGGAGACAGTAAAAATACTCGTGGTTGAGGGGGTGAGGGGAAGGAAGAGGTAGGACGCAGGCTGTTTAGGGCAGTGGAGCTGTTCTGTGTGATGGTGTTCTGTACTCTATAATGACAGGTACGTGTCCCTGTAGGTTTGTCAAAGGCTGTAGTGTGTGTGACACCCACAATGGTCCGACTCCGGGTGATAATGCTGCGTCCTGGCAGGTTCATCAGCTGTCACAAACACCCAGCTCTGGTGGGGGATGGCAGTCGTGGGGGAGGCTGCGCCTGTGTGAGGGCCGGAGCAGAGGGGAAATCTGTGGGTTGTTTTTTTTTTTTTTTGCTCAGTTTTGCCATGAACCTCACACTGCTCTACAAATAACGAAGTCTATTCATGCAAAACACCAGCAACAGCCTGACTGTTGTTGGATTTGGCCCAAGAGCCCTTGGGAACCTGCCGCCGCCTTCTCCAACCCCAGCACCGCTGGGCTCCCCTTTGCACCAAATGCACCTATTAGATATGAGCATGCTCATCCTCCCAGGCTGCGGTCACCGTTTGAGATGCCTGGACCTGCCCGTCAGAGGCCCTGACCTGCACAAAATGACAACAGTGGCCACGAGGAGGTGACATCGGTCTAGGTGGCAGCCCGGGCACCCTGCCTGGGGTTCGGTGGCCAGCCTTGGGCTTCCTGGACCAAGGGCTGGTTCTGGGCCTAAGCAGTGCCTCCTGGAACCCTGGAGTGTCCTAGGCTGCAACATCTGCAGTATCTGAAGAAGTGAGAGATCTGAGAGAAGGGACAGCAGGGACATGCAGCGACCATCTCACCCCTGCCCCCGCTGCCCGGAGCCTTGCCGGGGGGTGGCCAGGTCTTGTAGGACCTGAGCAGAGGCCAGCACTCCCCATCCCCGAAGGCCTAAGGGCCTTCTGCCTGGGTCTCAGAATCACACCAGTGCATCAGCCAGCTGGTCAAGGTCAACATCAACAGCCACAAACCAGATAGCATGCACGCTGCACAGGGTGTGAAGAAAAGGGTTCTTTTCCCCCAAACTCATAATTCTGGTATGATTGTGAGAAAAATAGCAGACACATTCTAACAGTGGTGTGTCCTACAAAACACCTGAGCAAGCAGTCGCCAAAGCCGTCAAGGTCATCAAGATCGAGGGATGTCTGAGACGCTGTCACAGCCGTGAGGAGCTGAGGAGGCGCGAGAACGGAATGCTGTGTGTGTGGCACGTGGATGGGATCCTAGAAAGGAAAAGGGCATCGGGAAGAACGAAGGGGATCTGAGTGAACCGTGGGCTTCAGTTCATCGTAACAAACGTACCGCACCAATGCAAGGAGTTCTAGGGGGAACTCAGAGGGCAGTGTAGAAGTCTCTGTACTAGTTGCACAATTTTCCTAAAACTGTCCCCAAAACTAAGGTTATTCATTAAACAGAGTCTGCTAAGTTAAAATAATCGCACGTGTACAATGAGCATGTTGCCTCTTGGAGCGCATGCTGGTTTCAGTACCGCTTTTGGCTCTGTGGTCTCGGCAGGTTGTGTAACCCCTGTTAGTTGGTTTCATCATTTTCAGTCAAGGGCTAAAAATCCTTGTCACTTCCCTGGGTGGTTTGGAGAATCAAAGAATACGCTGCCCATGAAGTGCCTGGCACCATGCCTGACATGTGTGCGGCACGCGTGAAATCATATCATCATGGACACATAGTCACACGTACATGCACTGGATTGGTTGTGGATGTGGGTTTGTTTTTATTGTCCTCTTTCATCGTTTTAAAGGACAGCCAACCTGTCCTTTAAAAATGCTCAGCCAGTTCTCTGGCTAGCTCAAAGCCTTTTGTGTTTAAGCCAAAAGCACTCGAATCGTCTTCCTAATTATGTGGGTGTCAGACAAACATGGTGGGGGGTTGGGCGTGGGGTTTGGTGGGGGTGGTTATTTGTCTTTTTCAGAGCCTGGGGCTCTGGCTTTTCGGAAGACCGAGTTTCCCCACACTGTGTTCCAGGGTCACTCGGAAGGAGATGAGCCAATCTGCACCCCGGCCAAGGAGACTTCCGGGAGAAAGGGGACCGAGGCCCCAACATGCATCTTTGAGGTTCAAAGCTATGAGAAGGCCTGAGAGGGGAGAGGGCACTTGATCAGAAGCCCCCTTCCAGAAAGGCAATCCAGCCTGAGAATCAGGGGTGGGCGGGCTGGCCACGGTGCCAGTTCTGGCCACAGCCCCTTCTGGTCCGGCCCCTGGCGTCGCCTCCTTTGGTGCAGAGACCCATAGTGATGTGCACCACCAGAAGGACGGGACTTCCTGTCCCATCCCACACTGAGAAATGCCGACTGGAGGGGCCCGAGCTCCTGAGTGAGCAATGCAGACAAAACTGGACATGCTCCCAGTTTCCTGGGTGGGGGTGGTAGGTAGCTCCCGCCGTGCTAGGTAAGGGGAGACTTTGGCTGGGAGTCGTGGCCTCTGTTTCTGCAGAACCACCATGTGGGGGCAGCTGCAGCCAAAGACAAGAGCCAGTGTCTCGTTTCCCCTTCTAGAAGGTCACAAGCAGGTGTTTCTTGAACCGAGTAGGCCCTGGACCATGTGTTCATCACAGAAGGGCCACAGGGCAGGAGTGACTTTTTCTCAAAAGGCAGAAGATGCTGTAATTTGGCCACTAAGAGAATTGGGACTTGACTTTGTGCCTTGAGTTGCAGAAGTGGACGTATCGGTGACCTGCATAAAAAGGCCCATACATACGGACACTTTGAAATGCACTTGTAAATATCCACGTGTGTGTGTGCACACACACACACGCATACTTACACACACATGCTCACAGAGAGGCAGATACCTGCTGTTGATCGTCTTGGCAGGACAAGTTCTTGCCTTTCTCGCGCTCAGCTTTTCTTCCCACGCCTCGGAAAGAGGCTGTGGCTGGGGAGTGGGGGGAAGGGAAGGAACAGGGAAGTGGCAGGCGTGTGGAGAGATGCTAATTTGCTGCTGCGGGCGACAGATGGGGTGAGGACACATTGAACAGTGGGTATTAAAACTCCTTTTTAAATTCAACAATATTTGCAAATGGATTCGAGCCCCTCGGAAGCAATAAGATAAAGTGTCCAATCGGAGACCCGATTCTGATCTTTCTTAAAGGTGGGGCTATTTCAAAGTCTTCACAGCCCGCCGTGCCTGGAGTGGTCCCAAGTAAATATCGGCCACAGCATGACCGTGGCCACTAAATATAGTTTTTAGGAAAAAACTACAAGGACATCGTGGTAGCACGTGGGATGCGTTGCCACAGAACAATACGAGGCTTTTTGGATAGTCCCTTGGAAATGACTAAGTGTAAGGCTTATAAAAGCAACAGCTGTTGTATTTTGTTTTACCATTGTAAAAACCGTACGTTTGTTGTAGAAAACTTAGAAAGTGTGAAGAGTAAAAATTCCTCCGCCCAGCGATAACTGGGTGGTGTTGTGCATCCGTGTTCGGCATGTCGCTAACATCTGAGTGCGCACACACCCAATATATCTATATAGCTGCCTGTAGCTACAGGCAGAGCTATCTGTAGACGGGCGAACGCTGCTTTATGACCTGCTTTTTCATTTGACAATAGCTGCTAAGCATTTCCTCATGGTGTTCAATATCATTTCAAGTCACCAAGATGACAGGCGCACACATCCTCCAAGACCTGAGAATGCTCAGAACAGAAAATCCAACTGGCCGCCCCAACCCCCACCCCCACCCCCGAGGAGAGCGGGCCGCCTGCGTGAACTTGGATGCTCAGCATCCTCTGAACCTGCGTGCACATCTGGAGGAACGGTTATGAAGATTAATGTCACGCCCGGTGTCAGAACTCCCCCCGACATTTCCTCAGTTTATCCAAACAATTTGGAGGAGCCCTCTGGGAATTAGGAGCCCCACTCTGCGGTGCAAGGCCGACACTTAACCTTCGGAATTCCCTCGTCCCTGGAGACCCGTGTGCAGGTTTGATTCTTTAATTGCTAAAACAATGAGGCACTAAACCGATACAGCAAGAGCTTGAAATTGTTTCAGGCCAAAATGAAAAAAAAAAAAGGAAAATCTGGACGGACTGGACTGATGCGAATTATATCTCTAATCGGGGTTTGAAAGCCAGTAGAAAACAGAAACTAAATGATAAAGAAATTAATGTTTTTGAAACCATTATGTGTGTAAATAGGGTCTTCGGCCCAAATGAAATATTTTCAGTGCGACTCAGAATATTTTCTTACATTCTCCCCTCCCACCCCCATTATTGGAGACTTAGTTTGCTTTCAAACCAGTCAACTGCTATTTTAAAATTATTTTTCTTTATGGACCATGCATGTCCCGTAACTAATGTATCTTCCACATTGCTCTGGCTGCCAGGGGGCTCAGGAACTCAAATGACTGTGCAGGCCTTGCATATCTGTGTCGTAATATTCCCTCTGGTTTTGATTTTTTTCCCCCCGATCCTGGTTTTTATCTACTTAGATTTTTGTTTTACTGCATGTAGTTCTTGTAAGCCACCTCAAGTCTTTCGTTAGATAGATTCGTAGATCAAAACAACTTGGCTTTGTGGTTCCGTTTAAGAAGAAATGAACATTCCGGTTTGGTTTTCGAGTTCAGCAAATTAGTGTGATTAGCTCTGATTTGAGGTTTACAGTTCTATTGCGTTAAAGTCCTTGGTATTTACTACATCAAAGGGCCTGAGAGCTGGCGCTTAACCTCCTGCGTGTTAGCCCTGTGCAGTGCATGGCACGTCTGTTTCCAATGATTCCGGGGCAAGAAGCGCTTCGGGATTCTTGGAATCTCGCTCACTTTTTAGGCGTGGCGGGGTGAGCGCTCGAGCGCCAGCTTTCAGCACAGAGGCGATGAAGAGTTTAGAAAGGACAGTGACCCCCCTCTTCCCAACGTTTCCCCACGTTCTCGCTTTCAAAGAGATGAAGGCCCAAGTCCTCTGCGCCCAAGAGGGTACGGGTACTATGACAGCAATTCCAGAACCATCCACGAAGGTGACACTGAGAGGGTCTTGTGTCCCACACCTGTCTGCCTTCTGGGGGTCAGGAACCCAGAGGCCACCAGGGAACAGAGAAGGTCTGGCACAAAAGGGAACCGAGTCTCCCTGAGGACCGGGAAAACTCAGAGACGTGGCTTAGGGATGGATTTCAAAGTGCTGACTCTCCCCATGGCCCTGGTGGGCCCCCAACCCATCCCCTCGATTCCAGCAAAGACCACTAGTTTATGTGGCTGTCTATGCAGAGGGTCTTTGTGGTAGTGGAACCAGATGCCCTGGGTTCTGGGTGCAGCCGAGACGCACGCCCTTAATCTGACCTTGACGGACCTCGTCCACTCCACGTGCTCACTGTCTCCCTGGCCCAGTGGATGGGGGCGGGAGACTGAGAGGGGGTCCTATACTTCTTGGGTCTCTTTTATGTTTCAAAGACCATGTTTGCGCCATCCCAGCTCCATCATTTATCAGCCACATGACTGCAGAAATGATTTCCTCTCTGGGAGCCTCAGTTCACTCACCCAAACGTGGAAATGACGCATCTACCGTGGAGCTAACGAAGCTTAAGTTTCCAGGGTCGCTCCCTTTGCACAGGCTCCCTCTCCAGCCTGGGAAGGAGCCCTGGCCATGCAAGCACCTGTCTGGGTAAAATTGAAAAATAAGATATTCTAGTCACACCTGGTTGACGACTGTCTCTCTCCACTGATTCCCCCTGTGCCGCTCTTTGCCGTGGGCATGGCGGTGGGGGGCGGTCAGGCTGAGGCCGAGACGAGTCAGGTGGCACTGGTCCTGTGCCGAGTGGAACGTATTTATGCGGTTGCCTTTTCAGGGCGGGAGTGGCTTCCAAAGACACTCTTCCCTCCCCTGGAATGCCCCTGTCTCCCAAGATTGGGAGCCTTGGCGTGAAGGTGCAAGGTCAGGTGCACCAGACGAATGTAGGCAGCGGGAGAGAAACAAAGTTTGATAGATGTGCAGCTGGAAGCTAGTCATCAGCCACATCACATTGTAAGCAGCCAGTTTGGTTTTTACAGCTATCTAATTAACATGCTCGTTAACACAGCCTTTGCGATTAAACACTCACTATTCTTTTTCCCCCTTTCAGTGGGACAGTGTGAAACATCATTTATTAACTTTGTTTGCAGAACGCAAACCTCTAAATGAACTACAAACAGTAAGTATAATCTTGTGTGAATTTGCATGTTCTGCATGGCAACTCTCAATGAAGAAATTGATTTGGCCCAACCTGGCTAGGGAAAAGACTGAATTATATTTCTATTCTCTCCATAGGAAATAATATTATATCCTGTCACGTGAAAATTAAAAAAAAAAAGACCGCATAGGCAGCCAAAAACGTAAGGGAAAAGTATTATAGAGGAGTAAGAGGTAGTCATTTAATTAAAACTGTTAGTGCATTTCTAACTCTCACGATCCTTGTGGCATCCATCAGCTTTTAAAAGTCTGTGTGTGGTGGCTTTTCTTACACTTTTGCACCTAATTTTTATTTGTACTTTCATAAGCTCCAGGCCCTCTCGGTCTGGATTCTCTTCTGGAAATTGGTGCAGTTACGTCTCCTTCGCCAGCAGATGGGAAATGTCCTTGGGAGGTTTGTACGAACGGCTCCTTGTAGCCAGCAGTTTTTAATATGATTATTATCCCTAGAGACGCTGCAGGAAAGTTCTGTTGTTGCTGCTGTTTGTTTTATTTTGTCTTTGCTAGGAGCTTGGGAAAACCCTTCTGCACTCATGGTGTGTTAACTACAGGGAAGTCGGTTTATCCTGGGAAATACCAAACCTGACCAGACAGCGATTGTTTTGGGCTCAGTCACCCTCCTGTATTCTTTCTGGCAACACTTCCTTCTCCACACTGGCCTTGGGGTTCTTGCAGAGTGTCCCCAGGAGTCTTTCTGCCTAGCTCTTAGTGATTGATCCAAACTGAACCAATCATTGCTCTTTCTTCAGAGTTTTGAGCTGGAGACTGGAGAAAGCAAGTCTTAGTCCTTCTGCAGTAGAAAAATCTCAGACCTGGGTTCCTGAGATTTGCTGGTGACCAGATGCCCAGCCACGGCCTGTGTGTGAGCAAATTCAGGAGCAGAAGAGAAGGAGGCACGCCAGGTGGAGAAGCCAGAGCTCACCACTGGCCCCTGTGGTCCTTGACGCCCGGTGCACGCCCACCGCCCCATGGGAACACGGCACGGCTAGTCACATCCTCCACTTCTTTCCTGAGCTCGTTCGGGTTGGCTCTCAGACAGGACTCATGGCAACCTAGGAGTGCAGGTGAGCTGCAAATAGGCTGGGCCTTTCAAAGATTAAAACTCAGCCTTGAATCATCTTCATCTGATTGCATCAAAGTGAACTTCTCCAAGAATAGCTTGCCAGAAGCTAAAGAAAATTCTCTCACGAGGAAAATAACATCATTTTCCTCTTAAGAGGAAAATTTGTATTTAATTTTTTAAATACGAAATTTCCCGCAGTCAATCAAAATTCCTGAAGCATACCAAGAACAGGACTGAGGAAAGAATATATAATAGAAATGCCCCCAGGTGATCCAGATATTAGAATTATCAGATGTGGTCTTTAAAAACTAATATTAACATATGCAAGAAAACAAATGACAAAGTGAACATTTTTTTCAGAGAACTAGAATCTTTAAAAAAGGAATCAAGTGAAAATTCTGGAAATGCAAAATATAATGATAGATGTTGAGAATGCAGGTGATGGCTTTAATAGCAGATTAGACATAGTGTAAAAGAAGTTTAGTGACCTGAAGACAGGCTCATAGAAAATATCCAGATTGAAACATGAAAATCAAAAGCATGAAAATACAGCAACTTATATAAAACATATGAACATGGTAAAAAAAAAATCTTACATGTAATTGGAGCCCTAGCAGGTAGAAGAAAGTGTAAGAGAAAGTCTGTAAGGAGGTAATGACTGAGCATTAAAAAAAAAAAAAGATTAAAATGTCAGACCACAAATTCAAGCATCACTATGACCCCCTAGCAGGATAAATACTAAGAAAAACACATCTTGCTTTGCACATTACAATAAAACTCCTAAAAGCGTTTTAAAAGCAGGTGAATGAGAATGACATCGGAGGAGCAAATTACGACCGAAACCGGAACAGTGTAAACCTAAGACAGAGGAGTAGCACGTGGAGGGCGCTGGGGAAAAGTTACTGCAGCATGGCGTGTGTGTCAGGGAAGGGGTCCTTTAGCCATGAAGCCTAAAGACATCTCCAGACAGACAGCAGCAGAGAATTTGCTGTCAGAGACAAGCACCGAAAGAGATACTAAAGAGAGTTTTTCAAGGAAAAGAAGTATCATCCCAGAAAGATGCGCAGAAATGCAAGAAGGATTGACAAGCAATGGAAGGGAGAGGTCTGTAGATAAATCTGGATAAAGCTTGCTCGCATAAAATCATGACAATAGTGATGCCTTTTTAAAAATATATGTAAAATAAAAATATACATGCATAAAAGCAGTAACATATAAATGCAAAAAGGATAAAATTAAATGTAATTTGATTTAAATGAATTAAAATTCAAATAATTTTATTGCTCGTAAACGATAAAAGTACTGACTTAGATTGGGCTTTAATTAAGTCAAGGGTGCCTATAGTATTGGGAAAACGACCGCTAAAAGACCGGTAGAAGGATGTAAACTAACGAAATAACAGCGCTTGAAATTTAATACTACTAATAGTAAAAGATTGAACGAGTGAGAGGGTTAAGAGAGACAATAGAACAGAGGGGAACAATGGAAAATAAATAATAAGATGGCATATCTAAGCCCAAATTTATGGGTAATTACATTAAAGGTGAATGAACTAAATATTTCAATTAAAAGACTACAATTTCCAAGCTAGGATTAAAAATAAAGCAACCACATGCCGTTTAGAAGAGATATGTCTTAAATACAAGGACCCAGAAAGGTGGATGGAATGAAAGGATGGAAAATGACCAGGCAAAGGCAGCTAAGCTCTGTTCTCAGCAAAGGAGACTGGAAGGCGGGGACCACTACCAGAGATTCTTGATCACGATGATAAAATGCGTCTTTGCCCTGGGGACACAGTCACTTCAAATGAGCGTGCATCTAGTAACAAAGCTTCAAACAAATGGATAAAACCCAAAGGAGAAAGAGACAAATCTGATGCCAGATGTAGTGGGAGATCTTTTTTTTTTTTAAGATGTTATTTGTTTTTAAGATTTTATTTATTTCTAGAGAGAAGGGAAGGAGAGAGGTAGAGAAACATCAACATGTGTTTGCCTCTCATGTGGCCCCCACTGGGGACCTGGCCCGCAACCCAGGCATGTGCCCTGGCTGGGAATCAAACCAGTGACCCTTCGGCTCACAGCCTGTGCTTAATCCACTGAGCTACACCAGCCAGGGCTGGTGGGAGATCTTAACACAGGTAGAGAAGCGCTGAATAACATGATTCGCAAACACGACCTGTCTGATGTCTGTAGAACTCTGCATCCCGCCATTGCAGGAGACATCTTAACTGTCCTGCCCTGGAATCTCTGGGTCGGTTTTATTCCTTTTTGTGGTTTGTATTTCCTAGTTGCATCAAATCTTTTTGAAAGGATAAAGAGTATCAGTAAAGAAATGGGAAAAAAAGAAAGAAAGACAGACAGACAGACAGGAAGAAAGAAAACAGATAAATGGAAGAAGGAGGTGAGAGTTTGGAAGACAGGAAGCCTGGGTCACCGTTCTGGCCCTGTCACTCCTAGCGGCGTGACCTGGGACCACGGCTCCTCTCAGAAATCGCAGAGAGCAGCAGCAGCTTGACAGGGTCCTGGTGAGACTCACGTGAAGCAGTGTGTGTCCAGGGCCTGCCCGGAGCGAGCGTGCTGTCCAGGGGAGCTGTCACTCTGGTCACTTTCATTATCATGGCATTTGGGGAGAGCAGGCCTCTTAAATGATGAGATGCTGAACCTGAAGCCGCATGCGGAGCCAGTGCTTCTGCCTGCAGGTGTCTGAAGGACAGGAAAGAGAGTGGACGGAGCTGGCATTTTCTCAGGCTCGGCTCTGTGAAAAGCTGCAGAAACAGGTTGCACGTGCCCTTGGGCCTGGGCAGGGCAGGAAGGCAGCCAGGACAGTACCCCTGGGGTATCGGGGAGCAGGTAAAGAGGAAGGGGAGGGGGAATAGAGCTCACAGCAGCCCCACTGGGGAAGAGGCTTCCCTGCTACCAAGATTCTTACAGGATGTCCTTAGCTAAGTCTTCTGTGACCAAGGCCAGAGAGATTGGCCTTTCTCTGAATCACACTAGGGAAGCTTCAGTTCATCCCCACAGCCTGGGACAGTGTGGGGTCCTGATTGGTGTCCTAGCAGGAAGAACTGTCATGTCCTGCGGTATCAGGGCCAGTGCCAGGCATGTCACTGCCATTTCCTCTGAAGTGTCCGTCTCCCTGGTGGAGACGGAGGCTTAGAGAGGTGAGGTGACTTGTCCAAGGTCCCACAGTTGAGCCATGGCAGAACTGAGATCCAACTATTTACATATCTGATTCTCAGACAGTGTTTCCACTCCTTTCACTCGTATGCCGTGTGTCACACTGTCGTTCTTATACAAGACAGGAGTCTGCTACCTCCTTATAAAAAGCATATCATGTCCAAGCCTTTGCTTGGAAAACGTCTATTCATCCTTCAAAACCCAAGGTCAATGAGAAGCCTCTATGAAGTCTCTCCTGGTGCTCCAAGTCCATCCTCTCTCCATCACTTCTGCCCAGCACCTACTTCTATTATCGCCTTTTTCACGTCTAGAATCCCCAGCTTAGGCATCCGTCTGCCTCATCGGGCTTGAGGCTTCTCATTTGTCTCATTGCATCTGAATCTACAGACCGAGCCCAGAGCATCGACAGTATAAGTAAGCACATGGACCAGTGAATGAAAAAAACAATTAATTTCATTCAGCCAAGATTTATCCAGTCCCTACTGTGTACCATACACTTCTAGCTAGAGGTGTGGAATAAAGGGATGAAGAAAAAAAAAGTCCCTGTTCTCGTGAAACGGACACTCTGGGGGAAAACAGGCAATAATGAAGCACACAGGTAAGGAAACCAAAGAACCACTGTCTATAAAAAGTGCCACCACGGGTCCAAGGGCTGCTCTGATGATGAGAGAGGCCTCCCTGCGGTGGAGGGCTGAATTAGCGAGAGGACTATTTCGGTATCACCTGGGCATCACTTTTAACAAGTAGGCGAAACTCCTCAATGTCCCTGCTTCTTTTGTGCCCTAAAACTTCCATTGCGCTACCATCAGAATAAACAAAGCACTGCCCCATTAGAGAAGCAGCTATCCCAGAGTTAGCAGACTCTAAGACAGCCAGGACAGGTAGGGCAATCATGTGACACTCACACCTATACTTGCTATGCCTGGTCCCGGGGCAGACATCACTAATCGATCACAGCATTTGGTCCCCCTGAGCCTGCATCCCAGGCAGCCACAACCAATCAACCAGAACTGGCAGGCAAGTTGAAACCTCTGTGTGTTCCTGGCCTGGGACATTTTATCTCCATTCTGGCTGAGGGAGGGTAGTGCCGTGGCAACAGCTTCGGGGGAAACCAAATCCCTGAACCGATCTTGGCAGTGGTACTTTAAAAAGAGGAGACTGAGAAGAAGAATTGCTTTTCAAATATTTGGTTTCCAAACATATTTATTTGCAACTCCAAGTCTACTGACCATATGCATTACATCTGTTCTGGCCTGGGATTTAAACAAGGTTTATGATTTATTAGTCTTAAAAAATCCATCTCTAGGTACCTTAGCTCTAAAAAATCCATTTCTAGGTCACTCCGCACAAAGATGCCAGCGAAAGATGCCTGGATCTCACAGAGACAGACCTCCCCCTCTTGGGAGCAGGGGTACTCGGGACCCCCGCACCACAGATGAATCCCACCGCCTGATTTGAAGGAAGGACAAAAGGCTCCGTTTGGAGTTGGCGATCCCTTCCCGTGACTCACACACCCTGGCTGATTTAGCTCCGCTCACTGGGGTTTCTCAGCTCAGGAGGGGCTGCCAGGCTCTGCTGAGGCCACTAGGGCCCTCGCAAATCTGCCAGGTCCTCCTGGGCGGGCCCCTCCTCTGTAGGTTCCTGTGAGTACATGGCCTTCCCCCTGCAGACCTTGAACTTTGTTCAGAGGGCCCTGAGGTCTTTGCCCGGACTGCTCTGCTTCCTACCACAAGGGGCAGAGGAAGGGAACCAGCTATGGTTGAGTCTCTGCTAGCTCAGAGAAGCATCTGGATCGCCCTCATTCTCAGTTTTCTCATCTGTAAAGTGGGAATGAGAGCAGTGTTGTCTCTCTGGTCGCCACAGTGATTGGATGAACGGGTGGAGGAGGTCACCGGCACAGCTCCTAGGGGCTGCTTGGTGGATGGGCGTGCCAACCACAGGCCTGAGACTGTGTGGGTGATTCATTGACTATTCAGAAGCCAATAGATGGCTCTCACGCCTTGTCAGAGCACACATTCCCTGGCCCCGCCCACAGAGCAGGTCTGACCACAGGAGACAGGGCCGGGGCCTTTGCTTTTTTTAACTGGCATCCCCAGTGGAACAGACAGGAGCTGTGTTGACCACCCCTGGAAACACTGTGTGAAGAGAGACTCCCACCCCAGTCTGGCAGAGGAGAAGCCTGAGAGGTACAATGACCTGTCCCCAGCCTCAGAACGAGTAAGTAGCAGAGCTAGGATTTGTCCATTCCAAAGCCTTGGCTTAAGGTGTTTGGGGGTGTTTTTCCATCAGAGGAAAGTTCGCGCCTGCGATGAGCCCTCCTACCGCCTGCCCCTGCCACCCCCCCACACCGTCCCTTCCCATGGCAGCTTCTGCTGGAAGAGAATACTGGGACTGGAGAACGTGCTGGCCGCTGGCTGTCACTCACTGGCTGCATGACCGTGAGCAGCTGCTTACACTCCTTCCATTTGTCACCCACCCTTCTGCGTCCTGCCTGGTGCCCTGGGAGGCCCCCTTGATGGATGTCCCCCAGTCAACAGGGAGCCATAGCAGGAGGTTGGAGGGTAGGAGAGGAAACAGGCCAAAGTATTTCACCCCCAACCCCGGCTTCCTCCTACCCAGGCAGCTACCGCTTCAGCTGGGCCGCCCCGCCTCCAACCAGAAGTTCTGGAAACCACTCCTTCTGCTGCCCTGTGGTCTTTGGGTCTCAACAGCTCCCCCTGCTGCTAGCGCTGGAGGACTTCAGCGCCCCTTTTGGCTCCCCTTAACCGGGCACTGTGTAAATAGCCCCTTCAGCAAACCCTCCCCAGTCTCCCGCTTTGAACCTACGCGCCTAGTCCCTCGGCCCTGCCTGACAACACACTTAGCTTCCTCCTCTGCAGCCTGAGTAGCCACCTGAGAACGCTACCAGGATTTGTCAGAGTATTGCCCACAGGCCAAATCTGGCCCCTGGACTGTGTTTGTAAATAAAGTTTTATTGGAACACAGCCATGTCCATTTATTTGCATATTGTCTATGGCCGCTTTCACATTATGGTGGCAGGATTGAGTAGTTGGGACAGATTGGATAGCTCTTAAGCCTAAAATTTTAACTGTCTGACCTATGGCAGGAAGTTTGCCGAACCCTGAGCGCCATCGTAGGAGATGGTGGTTATAAGCCCTGAGTCCAGGGTCAGGTACAGGGGCAACTGTTGGTGGGCCTGGCTCTCCCTGCTGGGGTGCAGTGGCAGCCATGCGCAATTCCTGAGCCGGAAAACTTTTGGGAGCCCTGAGCAGGCTGGGGCACTTACCATCTGCTGTATAGGGTGATGAGTCACAAGGCCTTTTCAAAAGCAGGCAAAGTGCTGGGGGACCACCACTGCCTGGGCAGGAGCCTGCTCCTCCTGGGCTTCTCGGCCTCTAGCGCGGGGCTCCCGGAGGGGCCAGCGTAGATAACTGTTTGCTGGTGGATGAATGCATTCAATTAGCCAACCATCAACTGGGTGGGACTTTGCAGAGACCCAGCATTTATGCAAATCAGAGTCCTTTGGGGACATTGCAGCTGTCACCAAGTCTTAGCAGCTTTTCCCATGACACTGATTTCCCAAACCCGCTGCCTCCGCTGTGTCCTCACAGCTGCCACTGCCACCAGTTTCCTCCGTGGTCGTCCCACCTTCAGGCTCAGCCCCGTCAAGCTACGTCCACACAGCTTCCCATACCATCTTAGGCGTCAGTCTGATCACACTGGCCTGCTCTTAAACCTGCTTGTGGCTGCCCCGGCCTACAGGATTCTCTCCAACTTACCTTCAAATTTCACGACACGACAGACCAAGCCCTTCCCCACGGGACACTGTTCCACGTCTGCCTCACGGCTCACAGCTCCCTCGCCTCTCGCCCACAGGATGCTCCAGCACCCCACAGTCTCCCCAGGCCACTAAACACGCTTCGGTGCACATCAGCCCCTCTGCCCTCGCCAGCTCCTCCCTGCCCTTCTGGGTAGATCTTGGGCTTTTCCTCCCAGGCGGCTGCAGTGCTGTCCTCCAAGCTGAGCTGGGTGGTCCTCCAGGGCTCCCCCAGCACCCTGCGCTGATCTCTCTGGAAGGTCGTGATTGCCTGTTTACCTCCTAGCCTCCTAGGCAAGGCTACAAATTCCGAGTGAGCAGGTCAGAGGTGGTGGACACGTCAGGTACACAACAAGCGCAGCCCGTGGGAGGGGTCTTCCGCCACCAGCCCAGGCCCCTGTCCCTCTGCAGCCGGGTGTCTCCTCCCAAGTGTATGTTATATACTCAAGTCTCCAGTCCACGAGAAGCTACGGGATTCTTCCTTTTGGGGTTGGAGTGGGAGGGGAGCACATGTTTTTAACCTACTTTATGCCTAAATAATTGAGAATTCTTGGAAAGACCCAAACAATGGCTGGATTGAAAGCCATGTTATTTAAACAATAAATTGAAACTTTTTTTTCCCCTGAAAAGCAGCAGCCACTCATTCGGATCCCAGGTGAACTGAGTGTCTCCCTGGGGGTCCAGCCTCTCCTGCTGATGGGGCCTAAGGGGGTGGCCCTGGCGGCCCTGGAAATCCAGCTTTGTCCTGAGGATGAGATGCGGCTCACCCCTTCACAATTTTTGCTTCTTTCTTGATGGAAGGCTATGTCAGCCATGGCAGAAGTTAGGTGTGTGGACAGTCATCTGGCCACTTGGTGAGGGTCACATGACTCTAGGGGCCTGGAAGAAACTGGAAATGAAGGAAGGGGTTGTGGGGGGCGTGGTCCCACAGGAAGGGCCGGGGTCCCAGGCAGAGGGTGGGCTGCTGCTCACTCGCAGCCTTGGGTGCTAGGGATATTTCACAAGAAACCAGTAACGCCGATCTTTATACAGCACCTCCTGGGTTCTTTAGTGTGGGCATCGAAACCTTGGAAGCCTGCAGGAGGCCAGACTAACGCCCTCTTCAGGTTGAATTCAGCTTGCTCTAATGGGTTTACAATCTCTGGTCTTCTCTGGAACAGATCCTTCACACTCGGTTTCTGTTTTAATCCTCTCGCCACCCAGGAGACCTGCTATATTTTTTTGGTTAGACCCATTTCACAGATGAGGAAACCGAGGCTCAAAGCCACATGTCCAGAACCCCCGGTGAAGGGTAGACTGTGACTCAAACCCAGCTCTCTCTGATTCCATGGCTCCAGTCACGCCAGCTTCTCGGGCCCCTTCTGGCGGCGGAGGCCGTGGCGGGGCCTGCCCCGGGGAGCCAGGCACGGAGAGCACACTGGTGCTCCAGGAGGCTCAGCCCCGCTCAGCTCCCCACCAGCAGCCGGGCCGGAGGACCCCTTTGTGCGAGCTCAGCATCTGGTTGTCAAACGCAGGCTGGCTCGGGGCCACCATCTGGCTCCACTTGGGCACGTTAAACTCCACAGACGCAGCCGTGGGGCAGGCCGGCCTCGGGAGGAGCTTCAAGGTCTGAAAACGGAGGGCCGTCAACTTGACATCCACCGAGGCAGGTTCCAGATCAAAGGGGGTGGGCAGGGCCTCGCTCCCCTCTCCCACTCCATCTTGCCTCCCTTTGTCTGTCTGCCTGTCTGTCCCTCCTCACCCCCTTTCCTTCCCTTTCTCCTCTCCCTGCCCCCACCCCGTTCATCTCCCTCACACAGCACCTCCTGATGCCCATCCTTGCCTCTGTGTCTCCGTCTCCCTGCCTCTCTGTCTCTCTGTCTCTCTTCCCTGCTCCCATCTCTTTTTCAATCTCTCTCTGTCCTTTCTCCTTTTTCTTCTTTCTTCTTTGCCTCCTCTCTCCCCATCTCTCAGAATAGTATGCAAAAACCTCTGACTCCAGACTTCCAACATCTGCGCACAGAGAACAGAGAGATGTCACCAACGAGCACCGACCACTTTGTTCCAATGGGCTTTTTTCTCGTAGGAGAGGGCTATGCAGATTTCTAAAACAGGCTCTCTGACAGAGCCATGACTTGGCACCCTATGGCAACTTAAGTGTTTTTCCAAACACAGCTAAGCTGGTGTGAGGAGGCTGATGACTCCAGCAAAAAGGACGTTTCACCTGCGAGTCACTGAAATGCTGTTGTTTCTTCCCCTCCGTCACTTTGCCCGCAGCCCTCTCCTCCCCCCGACACACGTGCACCCCCACATACACACGCACCCCCTCACACACTGGCACACACAGTTCCTTACTGCCCTTTCTTTGAAGAACAGGAAATTCTGCACCTTAAAGCTCTGGCACGGCTATCCTCCCAGGTCCTCAGGAGAAGGGGACCTGGCCTGCGGTGGGCGCCTTCTGACTTCCAGGTGACTTTTCTCCCTTGGCTCTGGGCCTCTCAGCAGCCTGGCCAGGAAGGCGGTCCTCTGTGCAGGCAGGTACAGAGACCACTGGTCAGAGAGAAGCGACTTGCCCAAGGTCATAAGATCAGTCTAACCATGAAACCCCACTTACTGAAGCCCTCCACATGGCAGCAATTCCCAAGCCCCAGGAAAAAGCTCTCAAAGCCCCCATTTGACGCGTGCAGGGAGTATGGCATCCCACCCCCTCAAATAACAGCAGGCAGGGGATTTTATCACACACACTGTTCCATCTCATCCTTACGTAGGATAGCTCCCAGGTCCATTCTGCAGACAGGCAAACCGAGCCTTGGGAAGCTCAATTGCCTTGGTGAGCAGAAGGATGGCTGCTCGACCCCACGTCCTCTGTGCCTGACGATGGGTGAGTGTTTCAATATTCCAGCGAGAGACGAGGCAATGCCGGGTTCCTGGAGTGGTGCTGCAGATCATTCAAAAATCTAACCTTGTTTTGTCCATCACCTGCATCATTCACTTGGCCTTTGGCCTTAGTTTCCACATGTGTCAAATGAAGAAGATAATTCTTCAGTCACAGGGTGGAATGCCAGGTGATGTGGGGTTGCAGTGTGCCATGTCTGAGAACTTTTAGGGTGACCAAGGAGATAATAGATGCAAAAGCTGCTTTGGAGCCTGTGCAAGATAAGAGAGTCCTTTCCAGCCCCAGATCCCGCCTTCAAAGCTCGCCCTCTGGAGGGGAGAGAGCAGGGAGAGGACCAACCGCGGTTATGGTGCCCCCCTCGGCGGCGGCACACATCAAGAAATCACTGGGGCTGTGAACACGCAATACAGCACACAGGTGGTGTGTTACTATAGAACTGTATGTCTGAACTTATTTTATTAACCAATGTCACTCTAATACATTCAATAAAAAATAATTCGCTTTGAACCAAAAACCAAATGAACAAATCAGTGACTGCGCTTCGAGCAGGCGTCTCCAACGGGCTGGAATTGAAATGAGAGGTCCAATCGAGCAGCCTGTTTGCCACCCGGCCACGGAAGGAGAAGCAACCTTCCCAACCCAGACACCAGCTTTGGCGCCTGCTCCACCCGCAAGGAAAACCTCGGCCTCTGCTCATCCCGCGCCGACTGCGAGCCTCGTCCTCGGCCCCTGTCATCTCAGCGGATCCTCACGACAACCCTGCAGGTCAGAAACGATCCTTTCCATCTTACAGGCGAATCTCCGCGGCCCCTACGGCTCCTCGCCCCAGGTCACCCAGTTTCCCATTGGCGGAGCCCCTCTTTGAATCTCGGTCTATGTGCCAAGGGCGCGCTCCTGCCACTGTTCCACACCGCCGCCCCCAAACGGGAGCCTTGTGGGTCTGGCCAGGCTCAGCGACATCAGTGGGGCCATCCAGAGGGTCCTGGGGGAACTAAAACCCAGCCACCCCTTTTCCAGCAGAGGTTCCCATTCCTGCTGCAGACAGGGGGCCTGCCAGGACCGGAGCCCTTCTCCTGGGGGCAGCGGCACACGCCGCTTTGATATTGAATGTGTGCCCCCCCAGCCCCGTGATGGACCAGCCTTTTACGAATCTCAGAAACAAAAGTCTCGGAGCCGGTTCCATCTTGGCCCGAGCTGCGGGCACAGCCCCAGGAGGCCCTGGCTCTGCTAATTCTCTCATCAGCCTAATCGGAGAACAATCATCAGAGTCACACACAAATTTAGCTCCAGACACTTTTTTGGGAACTCAGAGGGCTTGTGACTTATGGCCTCATTTTAAAGAGGAGCAGATTGTCGACACGAACTCCCGGCACTTCTTGTTTTTTCGAGGAACCCAGTCGTCGGCGCCGCTCACGGGGGAGCTGTGCGGTCGTGGCTGAGGTCCATGAGCAGCCAGAAAAATCCAGCAACAAGGTCATAGGCTGACCTAGCTATAATTAACCTAAGTGCTTGTTTCTTTAACCATCTCAATCAGAGACATTTAAATAGCATTAAAAATAAAAGATGAGACGCAGGAACAGACGAGAGGGATGCTCTTTGTCCAGGCTTAGCAGGGTGCCATTGGAAGGCATGACTAGCCTCCGGGAGGGCAGCTGACTGTCCCTAAGGCTCCCAGAAGCAGTAAATGGACCAAGAAAACGCCCTTGTGAGTAAAACCGACCGCACATCGGCATGCTTTGTCGTGAAGCCAGACAATCAGGGTTTGAATCCCGGCTGTGCCGTGCACTGTGTGTGACCTTGTACAGGTCACCTAACCCCTGAAACCTTCTGTTACTTCCTCAGAGAGTCGGCAGGGCAGGGTCAGCTGACACTGAGGATCGTCACAGCAAACCTGTCTCGCGTGCTCGTCACACGCCGGGCACTGTTCTACGCACTTACTGCGCATTTAATTCTCACGATGGCACTAACATCACCTTCCGTGCCACGGATGCCATTTTATGGATGAGGAAACCGAGGCACGGAGAGGTTGGGTGACGAAGTAGCACAGAAGGTAACAGAGTGTGGACTGTGGACGCTGGGATTTGAAACCAGGGACCCGGCCCCGTGGGCCGACCACGACTCTCCCCTGCCTGGGGAGAGCCTGGCACCGGGGGGAGTCCTCAGACCTGATTAGGCTGGGCCCGGTTATTTTTCTTTGTCTCACAAGGGTGGCTGTGTGATGGCTCGTGCACGTTTTTCTAGCTGATATAAATAGCTTTTTGATTTTCCTCCCCCTGCCCGCCCCCCTTCCAAATATCAGTCAATACTGGCAAGAAAGCAGCTCTGTCTGGTTCACGGTGACAAGGTCAGACTCCTTTGGAGGACTCTTGCCGGTGCCGTCTCCATCCTGGGCTGAGAAATCACGGCATTTATTTTAAGCCGTAACATTCTTATACTTAAAGCTTGTCATCAGGCTGAAGTTTGTTTATTGCATTCCATAATTATGATGAATATATTTTAAATAGAAAGAGATTTGAAATGTGGGACAGCTGCAGAAAATATGGTGTCAATCACGGAGAATCAACCCACATCTGGAGTTAGAGCTTGGGTGGGAATGGCTTGTTTTGCATTTTTATGACCAGATGCATCTAGATTAGATGTACCTTATAAACTTCACCCAGACAACTGTCAGGGCCAATCAGCCGTAATTGAACTCGACATTCTCTCCACCAATCCGCCCTGAGCCCAGGCCAAGAGTCCCCCCTGCATCCCGGGCCCTGTGAGTTCTGTTAGCCGTGCGCACTGCATCTGTCAAGCTCAGGCCAAATTAAATACTGGACTTCGTTCCACAGCGACTTCCAATTAGAGCAGAGCGAAGTCTGGAGGGCTTTGAAGGCCCCCCTTGGCCCTGTCACTTGGAGACACAATCGGTGCAAGGAGGGGTGCCAGGTTCTGCTGACGCTAGACCTGCACTGTGCTGTGACCCTGGCCACCGAACCAGCACCGACCGTGTACCAGGGTCATGCTGGGCACTTCAGGACACCCCCCTTTGCACCCACCGCCAACAGCCCCGCCAGATGGGTATAACTCTCCACCGAACAGCTCAGAAAACTGAGCTTCGGAGAGATGGATGGAGGATCTGGCCCACGTGTGCAGGCTCAGAGAGCTTGAATATTCATTGGTGATGGCCATGCAGACTCACGGGAGGGAGTTTCCCACGTTGCAATGACCCACATCCGTGCCAGGGGCCCAGGAATGCTACACCTCCTGCCATGCAAGGAACGGAGCCAGGGGTTAGAGACCTGGACCCTCAGTGTGCCCACAGCACCCACACATGCCAGGCCATCATAGGACCCCCCAAGGCCGGCACCCAGAATTAGGAAGTATATGACTTGGTGTGCAGTCAATAGGCTGGGAGGACATTTTCTTATTCTAGACTTCTGAGACATCGCATGTTGGTACAGAGCTAAGTCCCAAGTGCCAAAGGTTGTGATGGAGAAGGGGAGAGAGCACAGGAAGGGGGGGGGGCAAGGTTCTATCAGTTCTTAGGAAATACCCGATAAATATTAGCCCCCGTGATTACTACCAAGCTTGTCATATTACTTCCAAGCCTTGCATATGGAGGCAGGAAACTGCTACAGGTATGTACGAACAATAAAATCTTCCCAGTCCATATTTCTACCTCTCGGGCTGCAGCCAAGGCAGCCTCACCAAAAAGTAATCAGTCGCAATAAGAATAATAAACATCTCTGGTGTCCGGGCTCCGAGGCCCCGAGCTTGGCATATATCACCTCGAATTCCTACAGCCACGCAGTGATGGAAGGGCTGTTACTGGACCTATTCAGAGTTGGGAATGCTGAGGCTCACAGACAGCCCCACACCACCCGGCCAGAAGAAGGCAGGACCAAGTGCTGAGGCCGGGTCCACAAATGGACTCTGAAGTCCAAGAAAGTCGGAGCTAGCTACGGTGGCAACACGCAAACCCAAGGTGTTGGTTTTTCCTAAAAGCGCCTCTTGAGCTGGTTGGAACCAGATTCCAAAATGAACGTTTACTTAACTAGTAAACCAGAGAAGAACTAGAACATCAAACTCTTGGCAAGGCCGCGCATCAATGGCAGCCTCTCCCCATGAGCGCACGCCTGGTTTTAACAAGTCCCATCATTTGTATCGAGTTCTGGGTAACAAAGGGATTTCCACAAGTCAGAGGCCTCGGATTAAAGGACGGGCCGATCTGGTTACAACAAATTCTATTAAGTAAAAAATCCTGTCTGACAGAGGTTTTCATCAGGCCCTCTCCCTACTGGAGACATACTCCTGAAAGAGAAGCTGGCTTGGGATTTGTTTTTTTGTGAAACAGACATGAAATTAGCAAACAGCGTACAGAAGGTTTTCCTGCACAGAGGTTGCAAACCATGAATGAAGCAGGGAGCGTGCAATGTACAATGTGACAGGGAGGGCTGAGGATGGCCGGGAACCGAGGAGCCCAGGCCGGGCCAGCTGCACGTCGGCTGCAGCCAATTATTTCATGGTGATGTTAGGTTGGCAGGTTTTTTTGACGTCTCAAGAAAATAGGGGATGGTCAGGTAAAGTTTCTTGGTGGTGGAAGGTTAGTAAAAACTGCAAATTAAAAAAAAATTCTGTGGGACAAACCATTGATGTCTGTGTCCCGAAGCAGCCTACGCCCCCACACCCCCCGACCCTCATCACGGCTCCTGGCCGTGGGCACCATGATGACCTTCACATAACAGTGGAAAAAACAGGTTCAGAGAGGGCCATCGTCATGAACAGAGCCACACAGTGGGCCCTCCCAGGTAACACGGAGGCCTGGTGCGGAGAACAAAGATGTGACTCCAAAGTATCTAAAACCTTTGGCAAACGTCTGTCGCAAAACCTGTGCTGATATTTGCTCTGCAAAAAGCAGTCCTTCGCCCCGCTCCCCCTCTGTCAGCCTCAAATCTCCTACCGGCCATTCTCAGGAACACCTGTTGTGGGATTTAAGGCCCACCCAGGATGAGCTCATCTTGAGATCTTTGTTAATTACACCTGCAAAGATTCTTTTCCAAGTGTAATTAACTTGCAGCCGCACTCATAGGTTCCCAGGATGATTCCATGGACCGATCATTTGCGGTGGGGGGAGCTCCATTCAACCCACTACGTATCCCTTCTCCATTTCTCTGCTTCTTAAATTTGAATCTGTGTTTAAAATCAGGAACCCCAATCCTCCTCAAGGGGTGGCACCCCAATATCAAGTAGCACTCTGGGAAGGCGGGGTCCCCAGGAGACGGGGACCCTTGGCTGGTGGACGGCCCTTCTGCACCACTAACTGTATCACATGAGTGACAGTGTGGAATGATGGTGTCTTCTGTGCATTTCCCGAAGAATACGCCCTCCCAGGCCCCCGGAGGGAAGAGCCTTGGCTCCACAGCCCTGGAACGGGGAGCCCAGCCTGTCCCAATTAGGCTGCTTCGCAGAAGGACGTGCTTGGGAAAGCCAAGTCACTGGCTCATGTCTATTGGTAGCAAATGTCACCAGCTCGAAGAACAGTCTCTGAACAGCTCACAAGTTTTGTCTCTGAAAGTCAAGTACACGAGCTCTGGGTCTGATAGGAGAGCGCTGCTCTAGGCGCCTTCCTAAAGAGACCTCGGAATAGCCTTGTTTTCATGGAAGAGGCTGCTAGTGCCCTTCTGGCAACGTGCTTCCGGGAGGGAGGCAGCGATGACGCCCAGCAGTGGGCCTGCCCACGTCCCCCCGGCTGGGAGTCCAGTTATCTGCTCCGTCTCCACCCAGTCACAGTCACGGCCCAGGGGGCTAGCCTGGAAGGGTTGGCGGTCAACCTCCCGCAGCGTCTGGTGCTCCAGGAGGAGAAATAACAGATCCAAAATAGGGTTCTCTGAAGGAGGAGGAGGGGGAGGAAGAGGAGGAGGGTGTCTCAGTTGGGTTCTTCCCGGAGCAGAACTTGAACTGCAGGAGGAGGAGGAGGGTCAGAGAAGGACAGGCAGGCGAGGGGTGGGCGCTTTATCCGGCCGGGTGTTCCATGGGTAACTGGGGCCTCACCCACTGAGAAACTTGGAGGATGACCTAGAACTCACCTTGGAGCCCTGGCTGAGGACCGAGCTCCACAGCACCCCCTTCCTCCGCGGTTCAGTGCTCCTTCTGGTGCCGTGAGCCCCGCACTCGGCTTGCCCTGAGTCCCGGCCTTGTAAGTTGCAGTAGGTAGCCCAGACCCTCAGGCCGCAGATCCAAGGTGTTTGCAGGTGGAGGTGAGCCCCGAGGGACTATGGGAGGGGCCTGACTTCGACAGCTGTGGAAACAGGAGGGCGGAGCCTGGGAGCAGCCTGCAATGAAGGCTGGTTTCAACCTAAGAAAAGAGTTGCCTTCTCAGCTGGGCCAGGAGGAGGCGGCCCTTCTTGATGTCGTCATCACTTGGATCAGGGGGCTAAGGGCTTATCTCCTCACAGGCCAACTGTCAAGCCTTTCCAGCCCCTTTCTCTCGGTTCCTGAGTCATCTCTCCTGGGGGTGCCCTGAAGTCATGGGGGTTCTAAGGCCAAGAAGATAATACCATTACTAATACTACCGATGACAATAATAGTAGCATCTACCACTTCCAGCACCAGCTCTGCGTGTGTTACCTTGTTGAAAGCTCTTAGCACACCTGTGACGTTCCCAGCCCCGTCTTATAGATGGGGGCATGGAGGGACAGAGGAAGGAAGGACCTCCCTGAAGTCGCAAAGTGGTGGCCGAGCCTGGAGCTGCTGTCCTCACTCCAAGGATAAACGGGGTCCTGACAAGGGCTGGGTAGGGGGGACCGTTCCACTGGAACGTTCTTCTTAGCGACAGAGCATGTCTCTGGAGGCAGCAGAGAGCGCCGGGCACCAGGCACCACGCGGGGCTCCTTCCGGGCTGTGTGCAACGCCTTGTCGGAGCCTAGAACAGTGCCTGGAGTGCAGTAGGTTTGCTAAAAGTGGGTTGAATGAAGGAAAGTCCTCGGACGTATTATGGGGCTACTTTCCCGTTTCCTGCATAAAGCAACTGAAATGGATAAAGGGCCAGCTACAAGAACATGCCGAAGGAGCTGAAGGCACACCGAGGCCCCTCTGCCCCCAGCGCTTTCCCACCGCGTCGTGGGGCTGTGGCTGGGCGCTGGCTGCTCCGGCCGGGCCCACAGGGCCTGGCTGACTTCCCTGCGGTGGCTGAGGGCCGAGGCCCTGGCTCCAGCCACTACGCCGTCGCTGCCCACGGCTGGTCATAAAGGGCTGTGGGTGAGAGAGGTGGGGCCCACGCTGACCGACAGAAACACAGTGCGAGCCACAAATGCAAGCCACAGATGTAATTTAAAATGTCCTGGTAGCCACATTAAAAAAGAAAGAGAAAAGAGAAACAGGTAAAATTCGTTTTATTAATATATTTTCCCTAACCCAATATGTATCCAAAGACTGTAATTTCAGTGTATGATTAATATAAGATATCACTCTTGAGATACTTTTTTTCTTCCTTCCTTTCCTTATTTATTTATTTTATAGCACTAAGGATTTGAAATCCAGTGTACTTCATATGTCAGGTGGCCCTATGGTTACCAGATCGGCCTGGGCAACTTTGGGCGTTTCAGAGAGCGCTCTTGCCTGGCCCCCGCCCCTCCCACCTCTATGTACACACGTGCCGGACCCACACACATGCAAGAGTGCAACCAAGGCAGCTTCAAGTACACGTTTCCTGTTTACAGGTGAGACCACTGTTTGCTGAAGCAAAGCCAGGGAGCCCTTTCCTCAAGGGTAACTAAGTGCCGGCCCTCTGACTCAGCAATGCCAGGATTTGATCCAGGGAAGAGCTGGGAAAGTATGCCAAGATTTAGGTACAAGGATCTTCCTCAAAGGGTTGTATTAGCGTCCTCTCGCTACTGTAACAAATCGCCACAAACTCAGTGGCCTAAAACCACATGGTTTTATTACCTGACCATGCCGGGGGTCAGACGTCTAGAGTGGGCTGAACTGAAGGGGTCCCCAGGGCTGCATTCCTTCTGGGGGCTTAAAGAGGACTCTTGCCCAGCTCCTGGAGGCTGCCCTTATTCTTCGGCTTGTGGGCCCCTTCTAGCCACCGATGCCGTCACTGCAAGCACAGCTTCCACAGTCTCAGCTCTTCCCCTATCTCTCCTGCCTCGCTCTTCGCTTTACAGGGGCCCTGTGATTATGCTGGGGAGTCTCCGGGTAATCGCCCGCTTTCAAGATCTTTAACTTTATCAATCTATAAAGTCCCTTTGCCTTGCAAGGTCACATCTTTCTAAGTTTCTGGGGATTTGGGCATGGACATCCCGGGAAGGACAGTGAAATCACAAACAATCCTATAGGAAAATAGGCCAAAGATAGGAAGAGACCTTCAGCCGGAGAGGGACACATGGATGGCAAATGAGCACGTGAAAAGGTGTTCTGTATCTTGGGCCATCAGGGAAATGAAAAGTAAGACATCGAGGCAGCTACATGCCTGTTAGAACAGGTATAATTTAAAATGCCAAGAATATCAAGGGCTGGGGAGGTTTTCGAGAAGGTAGATTCCTCAGGCATTGCTGGTGGGGACACAAGGTGGGACAGCCGCCCTGGAAGACAGGTTCCAGTCTCTGGTCCCAGTCTCTGACAAAAATAAACATCCACTTCCCTACCCGCACACTGGACATGTATCCCAGGGAAATGAAATATGCCACACAATAAACCCTACAAGAATAGTCATAGCGGTTGTATTGGTAATAGGCAAAAAAAAAAAAAAACCTTACTAAAACATTCTAAGTAGTTGAATTGTTAATAGGCGTGGACCATCCCCACCATGGAATACCATTCAGCTCTATTCAATACTATTCAGAAGGAAAGAGCAATTTATACAGACCATAAAAATGGATCTCAAGGGTATTAACGCTGAGGGATATAGATATAAATTGCTCAAAATGGCAGAAGTTGAGAGACAGGGCATGTGTTCGTAGTTGCCGGGGTTAGAAAGGCGGGAGGGGAGAGGGTGAGTGACTCCGAGGGGTTAGAAGGAGGGGATCTTCATGGTGGCAGCTCTGGTCTTGGCTGTGGGGGTGAGCAGGCAAATGCCCCCACGTGATGAAATGACGTCCAACTCTCCGCAGATTGTGTCAACATCAATATTCTGATTTTGATACAGCGCTACTGTTATATAAGATGTAACCATTGAGAAAAGGCGGGGGAGGGTACACAGAAACGGTCTGTACTATCTTTGCAACAATCTAACATTATTTCAACATTAAAAAAAAGTTTTAGAGAAACCACCTAAATGCCCAAGGATGGGGAATCGATTAAAGGAACTGCTACGTCTTTGCAATATGGTGATACTGCGGAGGTAGACAAAGAACATCAGACCACAGAACAATGCATCTGGCCAGACGCCCTTGGAACCGGGTTTGCATGTGCACCGAGGGACGAAGGTCCGAAAAGACACCCACACTGTTAGCAGCGATATTCTCCGGGTGACTTCTGTCCTTTGAACGTTTCAGTGCTGTCCAGTGTTTTACAACACACATGTGTTACTTTGATAATCAGGGAGAAAATGTTATTTCCATTTTAGGAAAAAAAAAAAGAGTTTTATGAAGGCAGCCAAGGGGCAGCAGATTGTGTTGCCAGCCGTTCCTTCTGCCCCGAGCGCAGCTCCGCGAATGTGCGCAAAGGGAGGCCCGTGGAGGGAGTCCCCTCCCGGGGAGAGGGGACCGTGAACTCTGTGCTCCGCTTTCTGGCAGCAGCCACAGGGAAGGAGATGGAGTGATTCAGACCGAGGCCACGGCGAGTCGGGAATAAAACAGCACCTGGTAGAGTCACTAGGGTTACAAGTCCTCCCCCCACCAAAAAACAACATCTGGTGGACGAAGGGAGTACTGTTCAAAACGAAGAGAACCTGGTTGTTGAATCTGAGTGAAGAATGAAGCTATGGAGACTCTCTCCCCTCTCTTTCTCTCCTTCTAAAATAGTCTTTAATGTGTTTGCTTTGTCATCATTTCTGTTCAGGGTGGCTCCTGGTCTTGCATTTGCAGACACAGGTCCCAAAGGCCTTTCGGCTGGGCTTGTCTCTGCCTGGACCGAGGAGGCCACGGGCCCATGCAAATCACCCTGAAGCCTCGACTGGGGAGCGGCAGGCGGGAACCGCTGTGAGGGTGCAGACCTGCGTAAATGACCCGGGCAACACCCGTCAGAGCAAAAACAGGCCGTTCATCCCGCAGCATTTACTGCGCTCCAGGAACTGTAGTGGCTACTCTGTAACCCATCTAAAGTTGGTATTTTCCAACTTTACAGATAAGGAAACCAAGGTCCAAGGGAGGCGACCGGCCCAAGGTCATGTGGTCAGTCCATGATGGCCCTGGGGTAAAGCCCCAGTCCTGCTGGCTCCAAAGCTCTGTCCGTTCTACTTGAGGCCTTGTCTCTGGCTTCCCTTGGTTCCTCGGGTGGATAAATGAGGAGGGGGCCAGCCTGCACACGTCCCCGGGGCTGCCCACCCCATGCCTCCCCCAGGACAGGAGGCAGGGCTCAGGCGCGGTGAGCTGGGAGCAGGTCCCTGGATGCTGGGGCCTCTCTGTCCTGGAGGGAATCTCCTGTGCACAAGCTCCCCCTTATGGAAACGAGGGACAAGCGGCTGGAGCTCCAACCTGCCGCTCCATCCAGGCGGGAGATGCTGGGAAGGGCAGCCCGGCCCGCGGGTGCCTGGACCCAGCTCCCAGCTCCTGCCCGGCCCCGTGATTTGAGCGCACTGCTGCCTGACCCCCCGAAGTGCACACCTTTGGTGTCTCACCAGGGGGACGCTGTTGGGCCCACGCATCATGGAATGTGGGTAAATAACGTGACAGAAGCTGACAGGGTCCCCGGGAGAAGCGATGCTATTTACAATGGCAAATGTCCTCTCTTAAAAAAAAAATAAACCAATAGAACAGCACAGGCCATGTGTCAGTGCCCAGGGTGCCCGAGAACTGCTTTCGAACGCAGAACTTCAGGCGCACCACCTTCCTTCCACGTGACTCGGTGTCCCGTCTGTAAAGTGGGTGTGAGGGCGCGGGCCTCGTTGGGTGGCTGTCAGGAGTCCGTGGGCACACAGGGCTCAGGCGGGTCCTTCTGGGGGCGAAGAGAGGGACGGCACTGTCCCAGCGCTCACTCCCTCAGGAGCCCAGCCGCTCACCAAAGATGTCCGGAGTGCTCACTCTGTGCCAGGCAAGCGTGGCTGCGAGCAAACCAGACGGGCCCGTGGACCTGCAGCAACCGGAGACCCGCCCTGCGGTGTGACGTCCACGCAGGAACATCCTCGCACGGTGTGTGAGGGAAGGGCGAGAAGGGCGCCAGTGTGGCCTGTCCACACCCCAGGCTGCCCTGGGACTCAGGCTCTGGGTTCTGACTCGGTCCCTCTTCCTCTTTAACTCTGTTCCCTGTTCCTGCCTCCTCCTCTCTGAGCCTTCATTGGCCCAACTACAAAATGGGGGTGCAGAAGGGAGTGCTCAGTAGGGGGGCCGTGTTCCTCTGGGTCCAAAGGGGGCCCCGCTCCAAACTATGTACACAGACCCCCACCCCCACCCCCATCCCCAGTGCCCTGGCTGGGCCTCCCTACCCACCCTGGTGCCCCCTGGGCTCCTCAGCCTGTTCTCGAGCCCAGGCACCTGTCCCTGTCCTTCCAGACTTAGGCCAAGTTGGCCAGATGCGGACCTGGAATCCAAGCCTCAGTTCCCTCATCTGTGACAGGACCCTTAGCCTGGCTCCACGGCTTGACTGCGAGGCTTGAACGATGAGGACTCCAAGTGAATGGGCACAAGCGTGCTCTCCACAGGGTGACGGTCTTACTGCTGATGTCATCGTCCCAGGCAGGCGTCCCATGGATGTACATCCTGAGAGCTGGTCCTAGAGGGGAAAGACAATGAGGAATCTCAGCAGGGGGTTGCCAAGAAAATGCCCAAGGGCTTCCTGAAGGAGGAGATTCCAGAGCTGAATACTGGGACAAGCAGGAGTCCGCAGGGGGAGTGGGTGAGGGGGGAGCGGGAGAGGGGCAGTCAGCCACGTAGACAGAAGGATGTGTGGAGGCATCCGTGTCGTGAAGTCGCTGGACTCCATCTTTGCTCCCCTTGGGGCCGAGCTGCAGGCTCTTCAGGATGGCAGGGTGGCCAGTGCAGGAAGAGGAGCCTAGTCGGGCAGGCGGGTACCCTGGTCGCAGGGGCTTTGGATGCCCAGACCAAGGGAAGTCCCCATCATGCCACTTGGGCAGAGCATAGAGAGGAATTGAAGCAGGAGAACCTGAGGTGGCCGTCATCCAGGGGAGAGAGTGAGGCCTGGCTGAGGTCAAGGCCATCAGGGTGTGGAGAAGGGAAAGTATTTGAGAGATGTTCCCGAGATGGCACCGAGATGGCACCGGCGGGGCCGTGTGACAGACGGACTGCAGGGTGTGAGGCGGAGGGAAGGTCTTTCCCTCCCGCCAGAGGGCCCAAACAGACACCCAGGGAACAGAGTGAAGTAGACGAGAGAGAGGATAATTAAGTGCTAAATTGCGCGGCTTAATTTATTGTTTGGACAGTTGCCTTGTGCTATAAACCCCGTTGCTGTAATGAGCTCATGACATCAGCCGGCAGGGAAGGCAGGCTTAGCCTGCTGCCCGTCACGGCTGGAGCCGCCTGCAGGCGCTGCCCAGATACCCGCCTGGACAGCTGGCCTCGGTGAGCGATCAGGGGCACCAACCAGCCCCCGCCAGGGCGCCCCTGACACCATCCCTTCCTCAGAAGCTGCAGAGTCACAAAGGCCTGGGACTCAGCAGAGTTCTGCGTGGGAGGAAGGGAGCCTGGGGGTTGAGTTTGGCCATGATGCAGGACCTGGGGCCCCGGGGACCCCTGGAGTCCAGGGACATGGCTTCACAGTCAGCCCCCCTCCTGCTTCTGTGACCTCAGGCAAGCCCCCATGCCTCTCAGTGCCCACCTCTCTGGGTTCCAGCGAACCCCCAGAAGGTGTGCGGGGAGCCTCGGTTATTGGGAGAAGACGCTCTTGATTTTAAAATGATGTTTAGACAAAAGAAGGACTGGGGTGGTGGCCAAGAAATGAAGCTGCATTTACAGAGCACTTTGTATTCATTTGGGGAGGGCTGATCTTCTTTATCGAGGAAAATCTGACCAATGGAGTTTAGGGAGGGGCTGACACCCCCTGGCCCTTCTCCCCCAGGCCTTTGTCCTTCATAACCCTGATGACAACTGTACTGGAGAGACCATCTATTTGATTTTCTGCTTCACACACACCCTGCAACAGGGGGTGCCTGGCATAGGATAGGCGCTGGATACATTTTTGCGAAACGAATGAATGAATGAAGCTCAGGTGGTGGTCAAAGACATTCCCATGGAAACAGGTGGTATTTTCACCTGTCATGTCATCACACACTAAAAGGTGATTCTTCAGACCCAGTGGCGACCCCAGTGACAGGAAACAGCTCTCAGGATGCTTCAGGTGGTGCCACCGAGCTTCAGGGACTGGGCCCCACTAACCAGTGGCAAAACTGGGACCAGAATGCGACTCTGTCCACGCCGGCCTGCGCAAGTCCGCTGCTTGCCTCTGTGCTGTTATCCCCCACCACAGGACTCCTCGATTTCCAGATGGGGATGCTTCCAAACGTGATACTGTTTACGAAGTTGTGTGTCCGCGGGGTGTGGTGTGTTTCCCATTCTGCGCGTGGGACTGTGTGCGTGGAAAAAAACAAAAGACAAAACAAAACAAAAAAAACAGCCCCAAACCTCGTGAGCCGTCTCACATCAAGAGCACAGCAGCCTTGCCCCCACCCCAGGGTGGCTGTGGCATTGTGAGCAGGCTGCAGACCCCCCAGGAAACCAGAACATTCTAGACCTTGTGGCAATTAGTCCCCACTTGGCTTAAGGACTCCAACATCAAAGGAAGCTCCGCCGGCCGCCCAGGGGAAGGCAGGGGAATGCCTCAGAACAGCCCTCTCCCCTCA
Organism: Micronycteris hirsuta; assembly: GCA_004026765.1. Taxonomy (NCBI): domain Eukaryota; kingdom Metazoa; phylum Chordata; class Mammalia; order Chiroptera; family Phyllostomidae; genus Micronycteris; species Micronycteris hirsuta. The sequence continues at coordinate 56,147 of PVJI01010568.1, forward strand.
TTAGGGGCTCCTGCCACCAGCAGAGCCGACTGTGGACAACAGACCTGGCCCCTTCAAAGGCCCCCTTCCCCGGGGACCGGCTCTGTAATCCAGGCCTGACGGTGCCCGGCCCCCTCCCTGCACCAGCTCAAAGCAGCCGTCTGGGGACACCTGACTACTCTCCAGTTCAAAGCCAAGTGAATGCATTAACAAGACAAAACACCGTTTTCCTGTCTCAAACCTCCTAGGGCCCTGCCTTAAGCTGCCTGCAGTCAAGGCCTGCAGGGCACACAATCCCTGCCCACTAAGCAGCCGGCCTGACGTCAGCCCCTCCCCGGCCCTCTCCCCAGCCTTTGAAAGCCCTGCGCACAAACCCCGGCTACCTTAAGCTACTCAGCAATGCCTCTTCAGGCCTAATCTGCTCCTTGGGAAGGTAGGTGGCCACTCTGGAGCCAGCCCTCCTGGGAGCCGGGGCTGAGAGGGGAGAAAGCAGGCTGGCTCTCTCGAGGGCTGCAGCCTTTCTCTGCACGCAAAGAAAGGTTTGCTTCTGAACCCGGGAAACAAAAGCTGAGGGAGAGCTGCAAGCAAACTCCCTTCGGCAGCCAAGATTCCAGAGCAGAAGTGTCCGGTTTAGCCATTTACTCAGCCACCCGCCCACTTGTCCATCCGCCATCCATCCTCACATCTGTCCATCCATCTGCCCATGCATCCATCTACCCATCCATCCATACATACACACATCTACCCATCCAGCTGTCCATCTGTCTGTCCATCCATCCACCTATCCACCCATCCCACCGCATGCTACATCCTGTTCCAGCCCTGGGGATCCAGAAACGAATGAGACACAGATCCCGCCCCCCAAGAGCAGGAGACCCCCGAAGGCTCTGAGATGGGGAAGCCCACGAGGCAGCAGGCAGTCTGAGGGGACCAGGAGGTGTGAGACCTTGACCTGGAAGATGAACGAGAGTTTTACTAAGCTGAAGGGGAGAAGAAGGCATTCCAGGCAGCACAGGCAAACACTTGGAGGCCCCAAACAGCCTAGATATTTGAGGAACTACCGATTGCTGGCTTCTGCGGTGTGTTTGAAGCCACGGAGGGGGTGGGCAGAAACACGGCTGCGGCCAGAGAATGAGGGCCCCGCATTCCCTGAAGTTCACTCCCGATGGGCATTCAGGAGCACACACTCACACACGTGAACTCAGACAAGTTCCCACATACACAAACAGCAAGTATTTGCACAAATACACAGATGTGCATACCTTTACACACATGCACGCTCATGCAGATGTGCATCTGCTCGTACATGTGCAGATACATGTACACAATTACACGCACACAATGTGCTCCCTACATACCCGTATTCAAGCACACTTGCATATACACATGCACGCTGATGCACATCATCACACGCGTGCTGAATATCCTAGCATACATAACTGAGCACACACACACACACGCGCGCGCGCGCACACACGCCGCACCAGGGAAAGACCAGGACTAGGATGCCTGCCTCTCATTATCCCTCGGCCATAAAAATGCGCCCCAGGCAGCGAAACTTGGCAGAGCTGAGCCCATCAGCTGTGCCTGGGCTGGAACCGGGTGTCCCTTGGCTCCGCTCAGCTCTGCCAAGATGATGGGACTCCCTGTTCTGATGTCAGCATCCTCTCCCAGCCTTCCCGAGCCAACGCAGCTCCCCCTGGGAGAGCTGCCTTCCCTCCTGCAGCCAGGCCTTGCTTTGGTGGCGGGACGAACGTGCCAGAGCCGGCCCGGACCGGCGCCTGGCCAGCTCTGGGCAGGGCGGCTCCAGTCGAGGTGCAAGACCCAGTGGGTGCCACCCAGCTCCTCCAGTTCCATCTCACGGTTTCCTCCAACCCACACCCTCTGCTACAGCCCCCCTGTATCTGCCCTGCTCCTTCGACTTCATTCCTGATATGCCTGGTCATCAACAGGAGACCGCAGCTGGGCTGCCTCCGAGCCTTACAGACTAAGGACCTCCTGGAGGCGGGAGGCAGGGTGCGACAGGGTGAAATGAGCCAAGCCTGCTTTATCCACCCGCCTGCACCAACAGCCATCCATCCATCCATTGCCCGCCCACTTGTTTACCCATTTCTTTGAACACGTAACCATCCAATCATTTGTTCACGTATTCATATATCTGCCCATCGGTCTGTCTGGTCATCCATCCATCCATCCATCCATCCATAGGCTCACCCATTCATAGACTTTGAAATCCAAAAGACCCGGATGTGTGCTTCTCTTGCCTCTTCCTCCCAGTAGCTGATGCTGTTCATTCTCCTCACCCAGGCCTCACCGTCTCTGGGCACAGGTCTGACTTCTAACTGCCAGAACCTAAATCTTTTTGCCTGAGGGCTTTCTCTCACCACTGGACTTTATCTGCCCCCATGCGTGGAGGGCTGGATGAGATGGGGAACCAACACCCCTTCAGAGCAGCCTCCAACCAATGACAGGCCAGAACTGGTATCTAAATAGCCCAGCTTCCTCATCCTTGGGAGGGGGATGACTCGGATGGGGGGATTCTTCGCTGGACCCCAGAAGTCCCAGCAGGATTAAGCTAATTTTTCCCACAGTGGGAACTTCCTTGCTGACACATGCTTCATTGGCTGCCTCCCCTTCCTTGTCTCCCTTCCCCATTTGGCTAGTTCCCTTCCCGAATAAACTACGTGCACTCGAATCCTGTTGTAAGGTTGGCTTCTGGGGAACCCCAACTAAGACACGACCTGTGTGACTTCAACAGATTACTTAACTTACTATGATGCTTGGCCTCTGGTGAGCATTCCAATATTGCTTTTATTAGTATTACTATCAACAATACGAGCAATGCATATGGAAGCACTCGTCCTCGCGAGGGGTTGGTCTCCTCCATCCAGCCAGGGAAGCGTAAGCCTAGGCAACATCCTTCTCCCCTTTCCCGAATCGAATCCAAACTCAAGTTCCTTTGAGTCTCACCTCTTGAAGTTCCTGACTCTGTTCACATCTCTCCATCCTCCGCCCCTCACTCTGGTCCAAGCCAGAGCCGTCTCCGCCCGTCACTCCTGGGCAACAGCAAGAGGCCCCAGCAGCCGTCACGCCGCACCCATCCCCCGCCGCTGACAATCCCGTCGTAAGAGAGAGCCAGGTGGATTGGAGCCTTAACCCCCCGCAACGTGTCCACTGGTGGGAGGGTGCAGAGTAGCATTCTTGGCACGCTCACAGAGCCCTCCCTGCTGCGCTGCTTGCACCCACCTGGGGTCCTCCCACCCTGGCCCCCTGTACCCCGACCTACTTCCTGCTGGTTCTCAGGACACACAGCGCTCCCTCCAGATGTCTACTTCATTCACCCCCAACCTCTGTCAGATCCCAGCTCCAAGGCTGTGCCCTCAGAGACACGTCCCTTGGCGCTCCAGGCCAGGCCGGAGCCCTCCTTCTGGGCCCGGACACATCGATCTGTTCATCTGTCTGGTCATTCACTCCGACACTGATGCAGCTGTGAGCAAGTCAGACCGGCAGCTTCCTTCCGGGGCCTAGGGCGGGTGGCAGGGGGAAGAGGGCCAGCAGGAGGCGCTAGTTCAGATAAGGGGTCTGAGGAGGCCGCTCTGTGGGAGTGACAATTGAGCTGAGATTTAAGAAG
>PVJI01010569.1:0-26471 GCA_004026765.1 Micronycteris hirsuta
TTGCCTTTCATGACTTGGAACACCTCTGTCCAGCCCCTTCTTGCCTGCAAGGTCCCCTTTGAGAAATCAGCTGACAGTCTTATGGGGATTCCTTTGTAGGTAACTGTCTCCTTTTCTCTTGCTGCTCCCAGGATCCTTTCCTTATCTTTGACCTTGGGTAATGTAATTATGATGTGTCTTGGTGTGTTCCTCTTTGGATTCAACTTCTTTGGGACTCTCTGAGCTTCCCGGACTTCCCGCAAGTCTATTTCCTTCGCCAGCTTCGGGAAATTCTCCATCATTATGTGTTCAAATATTTTTTCAATTCCTTGGATTTCTTCTCCTTCTGGCAGCCCTATGATTCGCATGTTGGGACGTTTACAGATGTCTTGGAGGTTTCTGAGCCCCTCCTCCATTTTTTTGAATTCTTGTTGCTTCATTCTTTTCTGGTTGGATGTTTTTTTCTTTCTGCTGGTCCACTCCGTTGATTTGAGTCCCAGTTTCCTTATCTCTATTGGTTCCCTGCAGATCTCTCCTCATTTGTTCAAGTAAGTTCGTTAATTTTTCATCGAATTCTGAAAGCATCCTTATTACAAGGGATTTGAACTGTGCATCTGATAGGTTGGCTATCTCTTGGTCGGTTAGCTCTGGGGTTTTGATTTGTCCCTTTTTTTGGGCCATTTTTTTCCCTTGGTGATCCTGTTACTGTAAGGGGGGCAGAGTCTTGGGGATCCCCTGTGCAGGGAAGTTCCCGGTAGTTGTGCTGGGACGTAGCCTCTGGGGGCAGGACCTGAGCACACAATGTCGCCTTCTCCACTCTCCGCACCCACACCGCCTCCTGCAAGCACTTCGGGCCCCTCTGCGCTGGCTCCGGGGGTTGCTCCGGGGTTGCTGGATGGGCTGCACCACTTGAATCTCCCCGCGGGTCTCCCCAGCGAACTTTCCTGTGAGGCCGGGAGTTCCTCCGGCCGTGGACTCCACCCCCACAGGCGCTCCCAATCTGCGCCGACGGGTTGCGCCCTGCTTTCTTTCAGGTTCTCTCTGCACACTAATGCAGACCTGCTGAGTCCACTTGTCTCTCGGCTCTGCTGGGTCAGGATGAGCCGGGCGCAGACTGAGCTTCAGTTGGTCCCCGTCTGGGTGTGCTGCAGCCCGGCGGGGACCACCCCTCCAACCACGGTCCTGCCGTCTGCTCACCTGCTCGCTGCGGGGTCGCTGAGCGCTCTCCCTTCGCTCTGCACCTTCTGGCTCACCAAACTTGATGAATGTATCTTCTTTAATTCCTTGGTTGTCGGACTTCCTCTCAATATGATTTTCTGTCAGATCTGGCTGTGTTTGGATGTGTAGATTTCTGATTTTTTCCCTTGTTTGGTTCTGCGAGGCCGTACGGTGCATTCACCTATGCCGCCATCTTAGGAAGTCTTTTTTTTTTTTAAATAATTACTTTATTGTTGTTCGATTACAGTTGTCTGCATCCTCTCCCCTCCCCTCCCACCACTCCCTCCAAACCCACCTCCCTCCCATGCCTCCATCCTCCCCCTTCATTCTGTCCATGTGTCCTCTATAATGGTTCCTGTAAACCCTACTCCCCATAGTCCCCTCCCCCTTCCCCTCTGGCTATTGTTAGATTGTTCTTAATTTCAATGTCTCTGGTTAAGTTTTGCTTGCTTTTTTCTTTTGTTGATTATGTTCCAGTTAATGGTGAGATCATATGGTATTTGTCCCTCACCACCTGGCTTATTTCACTTAGCATAATGCTCTCCAGTTCCATCCATGCTGTTGCAAAGGGTTTAAGCTCCTTCTTCCTTTCTGCTGCGTAGAATTCCATTGTGTAAATGTACCATAGTTTCTTAATCCACTCATTTGTTGATGGACACTTCAGTTGTTTCCAGCACTTGGCTATTGTAAATTGTGCCGCTATGAACATTGGAGTGCATAGGTTCTTTTGAATTAGTGTTTCAGGGTTCTTAGGATATAATCCCAGGAGTGGAATTTCTGGGTCAAAAGGCACTTCCATTTTTAGTTTTTTGATGAAATTCCATGCTGTTTTCCACAGTGGCTTCACCAGTCTGCATTCCCAACAACAGTGCAGTAGGGTTCCCTTTTCTCCACATCCCCTTCCAACAGTTATCTGTTGCTCTGTTTATGATGGTTATTCTGACTGGTGTGAGGTCATATCTCATTGTGGTTTTAATTTGCATCTCTCTGATGGCTAATGATGTTGAGCATCTTTTCATATGTCTCTGGGTCCTCTGTATGTTCTCTTTAGAGAAGTATCTGTTCATGTCTTTTGCCCATTTTTTTCATTGGGTTTTTGGTCTTCCTGGAGTGGAGTCATATGAGCTTTTTATATATTTTGATGATCAAACCCTTGTCCAAGGTATCATTGGCAAATATGTTTTCCCATACGGTTGGTTCTCTTTTTATTTTAATAGTGTTTTCTTTAGCCATGCGGAAGCTGTTTATTTTGATGATGTCCCATTTGTTTATTCTTTCCTTTATGTCCCTTGCTCTAGGGGACATATAAGGGAAGATGTTGCTCGGTGGAATACCTGAGATTTTCCTACCAATGTTTTACTCTAGGACTTTCATGGTGTCATGACTTACATTTAAGTATTTTATCCACCTTGAATTTATTTTTGTGTATGCTGTAAGTTGGTAATCAAGTTTCATATTTTTGCATGTAGCTGTCCAGCTCTCCTAACACCATTTGTTGAAGAGGCTATTTTTACTCCATTTTATGCTGCTGCTCCCTTTGTCAAAATGTAATTGCCCATAGAGACTTCGGTTTATTTCTGGGCTCTCTATTCTGTTCCATGTGTCTATCTGTCTGTTTTTACACCTGTACCAAGCTGTTTTGCTTACAGTGGTCTTGTAAAAGTTTGATATCAGGAATTGAGTTTCCTCCTGCTTTGCTCTTCTTTCTCAAAATTGCAGCTGATATTCGGGTTTGTTTGTGGTTCCATATAAATTTTTGAAGTGTTTGTTCTATATCTGTGAAATATGCCAATGGTACTTTGATAGGGATTGCATTGAATCCATAAATTGCTTTGGGTACTATGGACATTTTGATGATGTTTATTCTTCTGATCCATGAGCATGGTATATGTTTCCATTTGTTTGTGTCTTCCATGATTTCTTTCTTCAGTGTTGTGTATTTTTCTAAGTACAGGTCTTTTACCTCCTTGGTTAGGTTTATTCCTAGGTTGTTTTTTGTTTGTTTGTTTTTGCTATATCAAATGGGATTTTTTTCCTGATTTCTGCTTCTGATCTTTCACTGTTGGTATACAAAAAGGCCTTTGATTTCTGGATATTGACTTTGTATCCCACTGCTTTGTCAAATTCAATTATTAGGTCAACTACTTTTTTGGCGGAGTCTATTGGATTTTCTCTGTACACTATTATGTCAACTGCAAACAATGACAGTTTTGTTTCTTCCTTTCCAATTTGGATGCCTTTTATTTCCTTTTCTTGTCTGATTGCTATAGCTAAAACTTCCAGTACTATGTTGAATTGAAGTTGTGATAGTGGACAACCTTCTCTTATTCCTGATGTTAGTGGGAAAGATTTTAGTTTTTGCTCATTGAGTATGATGTTGGCTATAGATCTATACAGATGGCCTTTATTATGTTGAGGAATGCTCCTTCTATTCCGACTTTGCTAAGTGTTTTTATCATAAATGTGTGCTGTACCTTATCAAAAACTTTTTCAGCTTCTATTGACATAATCATGTGATTTTTGTCTTTGATTTCATTTATGTGATGTATTACATTTATTGTTTTGCAAATATTGTACCATCCTTGCATCCCTGGGATGAATCCCACTTGCTCATGGTATATGATCTTTCTAATGTATTACTGGATGCTGTTTGCTAATATTTTGTTCAGGGTTTTAGTGTCTGTGTTCATCAGCGATATTGGCCTGAAGTTTTCTTTCTTTGTTGTGTCTTTATCTGGTTTTGGGATTAGGATGATGCTGGCTTCATAAAAAGAGTTTTGTAGTCTTCCATCATTTTGGATTTTTTACAATAGTCTGTGAAGGATAGGGGTTAGTTCTTCCTTAAATGTTTTGTAGAAATCTCCTGTGAAACCATCTGATCTAGGGCTTTTGTGTGTCAGGAATTTTTTGCTTACTGCTTCAATTTCATCTGCTGTTATAGGTCTGTTCAGGCTTTCTGCTTCTTCTTCATTGAGTTTTGGAAGATTATATTTTCCTAGAAATTTGTCCATTTCACTTAGGTTTTCATATTTCTTGGCATTCAGTTCTTCATCGTAGTGTCTTACAATCCTTTGTATTTCTATGGCATCAGTTGTAATCTCTCCTCTTTCATTTCTGATTGAGTTTATTTGGGTCCTCTCTCTTTTTTTCTTGAGAGCCTGCTAAAGGCTTGTCAATTTTGTTTGTCTTTTCAAAGAACCATATCCTAGATTCATTGATCCTTAGAATTGTGCGTTTAGTCTCTATGTCATTTAATTCTGCTCTGATCTTGATTATTTCCTTCCTTCTACTTGCTCTGGGTTCTCTCTGTTGTAGTTCCTCGAGTTCTTGTAGATGTAGGGTTAGGTTGTTTGTTTGAAATGTTTCCATTTTTTTAGGTAGGCCTGTATCACTATGAACTTCCCTCTCAGGACTGCCTTTGCTGTGTCCCATAAATTTGACGTTGTTGTAAGTTTATTTTCATTTGTTCATGGAACTGTTTAATTTCTTCCCTAATCTCATCATTGACCCATTTGTTGTCTAATAGCATGCTATTCAATCTCCATGATTTTGAGTGTTTGGGTTTTTTTCTTTCGGGTTTGTTACTAATTTCAGTCCCTTGTGATCAGAGAAAATACTTGATATGATTTCAATTTTCTTGAATTTGTTGAAGCTTCCTTTTTGTCCTTTCATATGATCTATCTTTTTAAATGTTCCATGTGTATTTGAGTAGAGTATGTATTTAGCTTCTTTGGGGTGAAAGGCCCTGTATATATCAGTTAAGTCCATTTCTTCTAGGGCATTGTTCAATGCCACAATATCTTTGCTGATATTTTGTTTGGAAGATGTGTCTATTTTTGAGAGTAGGGTGTTGAAGTTCCCTACTATAATTGTGTTTCTAACAATATCTTTCTTGAAGTCCTCCAAGATTTTCTTTATGTATTTGTGTGCTCCTATGTTGGGTGCACATGTTTACAATATTTATATCTTTTTGGTTGATTCTTTCCTTGAGTGTTATGAAGTGTCCTTCTGGGTCTCTCTTTATGGCCCTTTTTTGAAGTCTATTTAGTCTGATATGAGTATTGCTAACCCGGCTCTTTTTTCCTGCCCGTTTGCTTGGAAAACTTGTTTCTGGTCCTTCACTTTCAGTCTGTATAGGTCTTTTGTCCTGAGGTGGGTCTCTTGTAGGCAGCATATTTTTGGGTCGTGCTTTCTTATCCATTCAGCTATCTATGTCTTTTGATTGGAGCATTTAATCCATTCATGTTTAAGGTTTTTATTGATAGGTACTTATTCATTGCCATTTTTTGTACCTTTCTCTCTCTCTCTCTCTCTCTCTCTCTCTCTCTCTCTCTCTCTCTCTCTCTCTCTCTCTCTTTCTTCCTTTCCTTAAAGCAGTCCCTTTAGCATGTCTTGCAGAGCTGGTTTGGTGGAGGTGTTTTCTTTTAGACTTCTTTTGTCTGGGAAGCTCCTTATTTGGCCTTCTATCTTGATTGAGAGCCTTGCTGGGTACAATATTCTTGGTTGTAGGCCTCTGGTTCTCATTACTTGGAATATTTCTTTCTATTCTCTTCCGGCCTGGAGCATTTTCATTGAGAAATCAGGTACTGGCCTTATTGCTGTTCCCTTGTATGTTACTTCCTGCTTCTGCCTTGCTGCCTTTTAGGTTCTCTCTTTGTCTTGGAACTTTTCCATTTTAATCACGATGTGTCTTGAATTGGGCATGTTTGGTTTCCTTCTGAATGGGACTCTCTGTGTTTCCTGCATTTGTGTGACTTTTTCTCTCATCAGATTAGGGAAGTTTTCCATCATTACCTTTTCAAACAGGTTTTCTATCCCAAGCTCTTCTTCTCCTTCTGGTATTCCTATTATACAGATATTATTACATTTCATGTTGTCCTGCATTTCCGTTAGTACTTCTTCATTCTTTCTGAGTCTCTTTTCCTTTTCTTGCTCTTTCTGGGTGTTTCTTTCTACCTTGTCCTCCAGCTTGCTGATTCAATCCTCTGCTTCAACAAGCCCACTTTTCATTCTTTCTATTGTGTTCTTCAATTTAGGTATTGTATTCTTCATTTCCTCTTGGCCCTTGTCGATAGTTTCTATTTCCTTTTTCATGTTGATATAGTTTGCAGTCAGTTCATTATAGTTTCCCTGTAGTTTCTGGTAATTTTCTGTGAGCTCATTGAGCTTCTTGAGCTTCCTGATAACCAATGTTTTGAACTCAATATCTCGTAGTTGGCTTGACTCTGTTTCATTTATCATTCTTTCTGGGGCTTCCTCCTTTCCTTTCATTTGGGGATTGTTTGTTTGTCTTCCCATTGTTTGTGAGACTCTTCTTGCTAGCCTGTGTTTCTTAAATTGATCTGTTCTGACTCCCTGGGTTTACGGTATGAGCTTCTATGGTAGAATACCTGCAAGATTCTGTTGTGTAGTCTCCTTAATCTCCTTAGCTCACTGTTTTTGGACTGTTGTTTTTGTTGGCTCTCTGTTTGTCTTTGGGTTTTGGTTGGTATTGGGTCTTTCTTTGGTGGGTATTTTCCTCCAGCTAGTTAACTGAGGGTCACCCTGTCCACCATGCCTTGTATTCTGTTGTGCAGGTGTAGATAGGTTGTGTTGAAGCTGATTCTTCTGTGTGAACAAGGTTTTGAGGCTTCTTTCTCACTCTTGTTCAGTTGTTTGTTGTGGGTAATTTCTCCACCAATTGGTTGTACTTCAGGTCAGTCCTGGATTGAGGTTACTGTGGGTTCCACTACCTCCTTCACCTTCTTCCATTGTTTTCTGTTGGTGGTTCCTTTCTTGGTGGATTTTTTTTCTTCCAGCAGGTGTACTGGTGTTCACCGCTGCCATTTTGCAAGTTCTCTGGAGTAGCGAAGTTAAATTTGTCTCACTGTCTCTGCTTTTGTGCTGACCCCTGTCCGGGTCTGACTCTGGTCTTTTCACAGCTCCAGGTTTTAATATCTCACCTGTAGGTAAAGAAGAGAGTCGGGGGTGGCGGCAAAGGAGTGAAGGAAGAGAGAAAGGATAATATAAGGAAAGGAAGGAAGGAAGAATAAAAAAGAAAGAAGGAAAGAAAGGAAGATCAAATTAAAAGAGAAAATTTTTTCTATTTTTTATAAATTAAAACAAAACAAAACAAGAAAAAGTAAAAAAAAAGAAATAAAAGGAGGATGGGACTAGGAATACTAAAGGAAAAGGAGGAAGAATGAATTAAAATAATAAACAAAGACAGAAGGGAAGAAGGGTGGGAAAAAAAAAAAAAACAGAAAAACCTTCTGCTTTATGGTTTTAACTTGGCCAGCCAGGCCTGTTCTTTTGTTCTTCCTGGTTGCGTCAGGCTGGAAAGATATTAGTTTTGCTTTTCTCCTTTCCTGAGATGCACTCTTCGCTGTTGTCTGGCCTCTAGCCCAGTTACTAGGTGTGGGTCTAAGTCCAGACTAGGTCTATTGTTGTGCCGTTTTTGAGGTGCACTAATTAGGGGCAACTCTCCCACCACCTACTTTGTCTTTGCTGGTCTAGATGCTATGAACTCTCAGCGCCCCTTCTGGGTAGTTTGGCCCCCACACTGAGTCAAGAGTTTGTGAGGACAGCCACTCACTTCAACAGGGTGCTTCTGCCTTTCTCCTACAGAACCCATCGGCCCTGCAGGGCTCTGTGCGCAGGCGCTGTGTGGCCAGCTCTTTGTTCTCAGCTGCTGGGGCGTGAGCCCCCGTGTACCTGTGTTCACTTTCCCCTTTGTCCCTGGATTGGGCGCTGGCAAGCTGCAGCCGGGGGGCCCGGTTGTGCACCGTCCCTGGTATTTTTGAAGTGGGCACGAGTGGTCCACAGATCACCGGGTGTGCACAGTTCCTAATTCCCCTTGATTGGTTTTGCAAGCCACGACTAGCCCAGAGCTGCTGGTTGAAAACTATTCCCGGTTCTTCTGGAGTGGGCAGGGACAGGCCACAGGTCCCCAGGTTTCTACAATCTCCAATTCCCGTTGATGGGAGCACAAGCTGCCACTGGCCCGAGGGCCGCTGTTTGTGCATTCACCCCTGTGCTTCTGGGGATTGGGCAGGCAGGCTGCCCTGGGCCTCGGATCCCCAGGCGTGCACCGACCCTGGGTCTGTTGGGGGCAGGGCCTCTTCAAACAGCCGTGGAGTGCCTATTTTATTCCTATTTTTCTTTTTTGAAAAATTCTTCCTATTTACGCCCGCCAGTCCAAACAAGCACCTGGCCTCTCATACATCCCAACCTGGCTTTCTCCCAAGAATCTTGCAGCAGACCCAGCAGCTGACAGGTCTGGGCCTGCAGCACGTCCTTCTCCCCGCGCTGGTACCGGGGACGTTTTCGTTCCAAAGCACTCTCCTTACCATCCGATCATTCAATTTCCCCTATAATCTTGGTCACCAATCTTCATATATGCTGGAATACCGTTGGGTGTTCCCTCTGTTCCTCAGAAAATCTGCTAGGTGTTTCACCAGTGGGCAGGAGGAAATGGACTCCACTCCCCCCTATCTCGCCGCCACCTTCCTTTAAAAAAATTGCCTTTTTTGATAATATATCCAGGGCCCTCTAGTAACAGAAGCAGCCATAGAAAGCAAAATGGATTTTCTATATTATTTTTATACTTGGCTGAAGATCTAATCAACTGCATGGATAAATAAGGGGAGACTCCTCCCCCACAAAAAACTGGAATTATCTTCTGGAGACCAGGCCCCTTGAAGTATGGCTTCCCCCACTAGGTGAGTGTTCTAGGAAACCATCTGTATCAGTTTGCCAGTTGGTGTTGTTGTGAGAGGTTGCATTTGGCTTCAGTGAATTTTCTTGAAGATTTTTTTCAATGTGTTTGCACATTTTATGTTTCTAGGAATTATCCATTTCATCCAGGTTGCCTAGTTTGTTGGCATACAGTTGTTCATATTTTCTTACAATCCTTTGTATTTCTTTGCTGTCAGTTGTTATTTCTCCTCTTTCATTTCTGATTTTATTTATTTGGGTCCCCTCTCTGTTTTTCTTGATGAGTCTGGTTAAAGGTTTGTCAATCGTTTTTATCTTTTCAAAGAACCAGCTCTTGGATTCACTGACTTTTTCATTTGTTTGTTTAAACTTTATTTTGTTGATTTCTGTTCTGATCTTTATTATTTCCCTCCTTCTACTCACTTTGGGTCTTGTTTGTTGTTATGTTTCAAGTATCTTTAAGTGTAAAATTAGATTGTTTATTCGAGGTTTTTCTTGTTTGTTGAGATAGGCTTGTAATGCTATAAGTTTCTATCTTAGGACTGCTTTCCCAGTGTCCCACAGATTTTGGATTGTTGTGTTCTTGTTTTCAGTAGTTTCAAGGTATCTTTTGATTTATTCCTTGATCTCACTGTTGACCCATTCATTGTTTAATCATATATTCTTAGCTTCCATGTATTTGCATGTTTTTCAGTGTTCTTCTTGTGATTGATTTCTAGTTTTATAGCACTGTGGTTAGAGAAGATGTTTGATATGATTTCAATCTTCTTAAATTTATTGAGACTTGTTTTGTGCCTAACATGTGGGCTATCTTAGAAAATGTTCCATGTGCACTTGAAAAATATGTATATTCTGCTGTTTTGGGATGAAATGCTCTGAAGATACCAATTAAATCCATTTGATCTAGTGTGTTATTTAAGGCTGCTGTCTCCTTGATTTTATGTCTGGAAGATCTATCCATTAAAGTCAAAAGGATGTTAAAATCCCCAACTATGACTGTATTTTTGTTGAACTCTCCCTTTATGTCCATCAAGATTTGCTTCACATATTTAGGTGCTCCTATATTCAGTAAATAAATGTTTACTAGTGTTATATCCTCTTGGTGGATTGTTCCCTTTATCATTATGTAGTGTCCTTCTTTGTCTCTTACTATATCTTTGGTCTTAAAGTCTATTTTGTTGAACATAAGTACTGATACTACAGGGTTTTTTTCTTTTCAATTGGCATGAATATCTTTTCCCATCTATTCACTTTTAGCATATGTGTATCTTTCAACCTGATATGGGTCCATTGGAGGCACCATATATATGGGTCTTGTTATCTTATCCATTCAGCTACCCTGTGTCATTTGGATAGAACATTTGAGCCGTTGACATTCAAGGTGATTATCAATAGATATGTATTTAGTGCCATTTTACTGTTAGACTACTTTCCTTTTTTTTTTCTTTTCTCTTTTTATTCTAAAAGCAAGGCCTTTAATATTTGTTGCAGTACTGGTTTGGTGTTAACAATCTCTCTTAGGTTTTCTTGTCTGGGAAGCTCCTTATTTCTCCTTCAATCATAAATTATACCTTTGCTGGGTAAATTAAGCTTAATTGTAGGTCCTTGCTTTTCATCACCTTGAATATTTCACACCACCTCCTTCTGGCCTGAAATGTTTCTGTTGTGAAATCAGATGACAGTTTAATTAGTGATCCCTTCTATGTAACTACCTGCTTTTATCTTGTGGTTTTTGAGATTCTCTCCTTGTCTTTGAACCTTGTCATTTTAATTATGGTGTGTCTGTGTGTAGGCCTCTTTGAGTCCAACTTGTTTGGGACTCTCTGAGTCTTTTGGACTTGAGTTTCTTTTTCCTTCACCAGATTAGGGAAGTTCTTGGTCATTATTTCTTCAGATATGTTCTCAGTCCCTTGCTTGCTCTCTTCTCCTTCTGGTATTCCCATGATGTGGATGTTGTTATGCTTCATGTTGTCCAAAATGTTTGAATTATCCTCATTTTTATTTTTTTCTTTTTGCTGCTTTGCCTGTGTTTTTTTCCTACGCTGTCTTCAAAATCACTGATTAGATCCTCTGTTTCATCTAACCTACTGTTTATTCCTTCCAGTATATTATTTATTTCAGATATTGAATTCTTTATTTCTGACTGGTTCTTTTATGGTTTCTATGTCTTTTTTCATGCTGTTGAGTATCCTTATAATCATTACTCAAAACTCTATATCTGATATAGAGTTTTGCTTCTCTCCATTCCATCTAGGTCTTCTCCTGGAGAATACTCTTGTTCTTTTATTTGGGGTCTCTTTCTTTGTCTTACCATTTTTTCTGCTTCTATGTATTTGTTTCTATGTATTATGTAAATCTGCAAAGACTCTAGTGTAGGCCTTTGTCAGACACGGCTTGTGACTGGTCCTGGTCAACCTTTTTGGAGCTATGAGTGATCTGTAGTCTATGGCTCCCTCTTCTGGGTTTGTTTGTGTGCAGAAAGAAACAGGATGCACACCAGTGCTGGTTTTTACTAGCACGAGGCCTGGAGGGGTGATTAGCTAAAGTTTCAGAACTCACCAAGACCTGCCCTAGTTGTTAAATTTATCAATGATATAGCCTCCAGCTATACTCAGCAGCCCAGGTTAAGCTCCACAGGGTGGTGCAGAGTAATTCCTGGAGGCAGGGCTATTGCTTCACCTCAGGCTGATGCCACTTGAAGTGGAGAGCTCTGCCTAAGAGAGATGGCTCCTGAAGTATAGGGAATGACTCAGCACAGGGATCCTGGTGGCTGTTCTTTCAGTTCTCTCCCCAGAGCCACCAAACCCAGACTCTCCTCAAGTGTCTGTAGTCCACTCTGTCCTCTCTCTGCTGGGGCCCAGGGTAAGTGGCTGCAAATGAAATTTTGTGCATTGGCCCTTTTAGAGGCCCTCTGTGTCTCCAGCCATTTCCCCTGATGGACAGAAACCCCACAGCTGGATATTATCTGGGTTTTTTTCCCCCAAGCTGTGTCTGTAGGCTGGGGAACCCAGCTTGGGGTTTAGACCCCACACTTCTTGGAGGGAACCCCCTGGGTGCCGAAATATCCCTCCAGAACTTCAGCTGTCACCATGGGAGCCCAGCCAGCCTAATCAGATCTCTGTACTCCCTACCTGTCACATTGAGGTGAAGTGGTTTCTTCTGTCTGTCTGTGGTTATAATGCTTCTCTCTAGCTAGTGTTCAGTTGGTTATTCAGGATGACTTCTCTATACTTTGGTTGCAATTCCAGATTGGTCCTGAGAGGAGGTTAATGTAGGTTCCACTTAGTCATCTTGGGTCCTATATATCTGCTCATTTCATGATGAGTGATTTACAAGCCCATCTTTCCACATTGCATTAAGTGTTCAGCAGTTTTTGACCAAAAACGGCATGATCCCCCATGCCCCACCCTCCATATTCACCCAATCTCACCCACAACAACTTTTATTTTGTTTCCAAACATTAAAAACGCCCTCCAAGAGAACTGTTTTGCCAATGTGGCAGAAACATTTAAAACATAAAAAATGGCAGAAGCACTAAAAGGCATAAAAATCAATGAATTAAAAACTGTATTGAGAAGTGGAAAAAATGTCTCATAGGTGTATTACATCAAATGGAGTGTATTTTGAAGGTGAGTGAAGTTTAAACATGTAAGAATAAATACACATATTTTATAAATTCCAGTTTTGGGGGGTCCCTCCTTGTACACACACAAAATCTAGACTCTTCACACTTTGTATATAAAAATAGATGATACTTGGTTATTTCTATGATAATGACATAGATGTCTTTAAGCTATATGGTCTCAAAGTGAACAAAAATAAATATAACTTTATGTTCTCTCCAGCTTCTAGGTAAAACACTAAGTAGTTATTTCCCAATGTTTCATATGGCATATGTGAAACATTTATCTGTATTTATGTTTGTATAGTAATATAGTATGTTAGAACCAGAGAGTCACTCAATATCTTTAAGATGTCACATTTTCTATAAGCACCTTCTCTTCTGCCTATCTGAATTCTTTAAAAACTACTTCTTCCTAGAAGTTATTTTTTTTATTTTTAAACACATTATGAAATTGGCCTATAAAGCTAAATTCAGTATTGTATTATGTGTTCTTACAATATTATCTATTTGCAGTTCCTTCCCACTTAAATTGGAAAACTTCATGAAGAAATAAAACATTTCATTTCATTTCATATTCCTCACAGAACAAATACTTGAACATTTGACAATACTGGTTTGTTATAAAGTTAATACCATATCTTTAAAAAACCTTACTGTAAAACAATGAAAAGTGCTGGTTAAGAATACATGTTTCTATAAAGTAAAAAAAAAAAAAAAAAGGAAATGAATCTGAACAGGACTAACTAAAGAAGTAAATATGAAAATACTGAAGTCAGCTACTGTGAAAGCATATGCTGATTCCTTTTGATCTTCAGCCTCTGCTTTGATGGCAGTGCAGAGCAAAAAGCATGGAAGAGAATGAGTGCTGAAGGTCTGATAAGTGACTTTTGGACAAAGCAAGGACTACAATGAATTACAGGTTTCCCTTGCTATCCAAAAGTAGAGTGTTCCTATGAAAATTTTAT
The DNA here is from genome assembly GCA_004026765.1 of Micronycteris hirsuta. NCBI lineage: Eukaryota > Metazoa > Chordata > Mammalia > Chiroptera > Phyllostomidae > Micronycteris > Micronycteris hirsuta. Next base: position 13,483 of record PVJI01010569.1, read on the forward strand.
AAGCTGAAATGGCGTAAAGCATAGAAGGAATTACCATCAATTTATATGGAAAAATTTCTGAAGATTTCCAGATAACTTAGTGTAACACCACACTGTGTACACCTGTCAGTCCACTCAAACAATAGACTTTACATTTTATCTATTAATGGATGCCAAGTAAAAGAGATCACTTCACTACTAGCAAATCAATAGTAACTATGGTAGTTTTAAAAAATCTCTCCCCATGTAAACAGCAAAACTGGTGGATGCAGGTAATTTCAACACATGTACAATGTCTTCATTTCATTCACCATGATTGAAATGCTTACATGCAGTTTTACACCAAGCATAACACCCTTATGCACATTCTCAGGCTTTACTCAGAAACACAAGAAAGCAAGGCACTAGGATCAAAATAAAGCACACACATGCAAAAACATTGCAAACTCACAAAGAATTCAGAAATGACATCAGATAGATAATACAAAATAAGTATGCTTAATTTTAAGAGGGTATCAAGAGTAATAGTAAGTTAATGTTGGTGTGAAACATGAATTTTTCCTCTACCTAAGTGCTTCTACCTAAACTAATAGATCAATATCAGACAGATTAACAGTAGAAAATAACCACATTTATTACATATGTACATATAGGAGGCTCCATAATAACATGGGACCTAAGGAAAATTGGGCAGTTAAGGTTTATATGGCATCTTAAGCTAAGGTGATGGGGAGGGGTTGTAGTTTGGGACTTAAAAGGAAAGGAAGGAAACATGGAGTTAGAAACATTTAGTAAATAAATGTTTGTTTGCTGGGCCATTATGTAACAATGGGACACAGAGGGGACTTTGATGAAATGGGCCTTGCTAGTTCTTCCCTATCATACTTAGTTCATATTAAACTATAGTTGTCTATGATAATAACTCTCTTCTTGGAGAAGGTCCTCTATAAATTCTTTTAGGCAGATAGGAAAGATCAAAAGTTTATTTTCTAAATATGTTATTTCTTAAAAAAATAATCAGCTTAAAATAATTAATATCCCAACTCAGCAAACTTTTGCCTGGGTAGAGAGGCAGATCAGACTCCAAGTCTGGGAAAGTACTGTGTTTGAGTACCCAAATCAGGCAAAATCAAGCAGACTTTCACTCTGATATACTCAATGGTTGGACTATGTCACTGTCTTGGTTCTGTGGATGAACAAAACCACTGAATGGGACATCACTTGCAGAGATCCAAGAAGGTACAAGTTACATTCATTCACCTTCTCTCAGGACCGAACAGGACTTACAACTAAATTGTAGAACAAACAACCTGAATAACCAACTAAAGACTAGCTGACTAGAAGTATTATAACCAAAGATTACAGAAAAAGCCACATAGAAACTGGTAGAAAAGACAGAGATGTGAAAAGGCCTGGCCCCACACTTGTGTGTGGTGGTTAATAATCCAGATGGATTTCTCAGCTGCACAGGTCCCACAGATCCTGGCAAGGGATCTCAACCCCATGCCAGGCTCACCAGTCCAGGGCACCAGAGCCAGCAAGAAGAGCCCACATAACATCTGGCTGCAAAATGAGCAGGGATTCCATCTACCAGAAAGAGACTAGAGTCTGCTAGAAACCCAGGAACCACATTGAAGGGCTAACACAATCTCATTATCAGCCACTTAACTTGATATCCAATGGCAAGAAGGCAGCTCAGAGGTTTGTGTGCCTTTGGGAGAAAGCTAAAGAAACAGACACCAAGGTCCTTGTGCTAAGTCTCTCATCCATGCCTCCCACAGATGCCATCATTCTGGGGTCAAGCACACTCCTCCATATGGCATCAGTCTAAGGAAATGCACTAACCCCACCCTGCTGACTTTTGTGACCCCACCCTGCCAAGCTAGGGAGAGAGGAGTCTGCTAGCTGCCCCCCAGACTGGGCCATCAGGGCAGACTTTCTGAGAAGGCTCTCAAAGTAAGCAGAGGGTGGCAGAGCCTGAGCTGTATAGCTCTAGGACAAGGGCAATTTTTCCCTCATATACCAGTACCATGATGCCTGGGCAGAGCTTTCCCTCCACATGGCCAAGTCTTGGTCCACTTTAAGGTGACCAATTCTGCTGGACTCACTCTGAGGACTCCCTGAGACCCCACCCCACCACAAAAGTCTGTAGATTCCTGATGGGTGGCTGCTGACCTTGGTGTACCCTGATACTTTTGATGAATGGCCTAAGATCCAGCATGAGGGCCAAATTTGAATCTGTATCAACCTGGTGAACATCACTCACCCTTACCTGGTGATCCCTACCTCTGAGCAGCCTTCTTGCCATTGGACATCAAGGTAAGTGGCTGATAATGAGATTGTGTTGGCCCTGCAACATGGTGCCTGGGTTTCTAGCAAACTCCTGTCTCTCCCTGGTAGATGGAATCCCTGCTGATTTTGCAGCCAGATGTTACCTGGTGACTCACTGAGAACCTGCCTCATGCAACTCAAGTACCACCAGAGGCTCTTTCAGAGACTGAGCCTAACAAGCAGCGGCCAAAAGGCAGAAGAGAATCTCAGGGTGCCTGGGCCTTTTGTTAACCTACCCCCAGGCTTAAAACCAATGAAAGTTGACCTTTGTATACAGCTTGGCTCCTCCCATTTGTAAGCATGCCCAGAAGAATCAGCCACAAACTTTGTATCACTTTGTAACTCCAAACAGGTAGGCCATAGCCAGTCACAGGCAGTGCCTAACATTGAGCTGCACCATAATCCCACCTAAAAGGCTTCAGAAAGAACGGATCTGGTAGCAGGCTTCAGACCACATCATATAATGACTCAATTAGCTTCATAAGAGAGATCTTTGCAGGCACCAGACCGTACTGGAGTAAATTCTGATTTGTGGAGTCAACCACCAAAGAGCAATTTTTACACAGTGGTTAGGGTCAGTCCTCATAGTTGGCTAGCCTGAGGGCCAGCCCCATTCACAAATAGGCCAACAGCAATAAAAACACAACTGCAACAGAATGGCTCACAAAGGAAATGCACTAACCCCACCTTGCTGACTTTTGTGACCCCACCCTGCCAAGCTAAGGAGAGAGGAGTCTGCTGGCTGCCCCCCAGACTGGGCCATCAGGGCAGACTTAGGAATAACACACCAGGATATTCCTGGAGTACCTACTACAGATAATCAAAGAGATGAAGCACTGAGACCCACAAGATACCTACTATATAACAAGAGTGGGAGACATAGCAGACTTACATAACACACAAACAAATATAGAGAGGCAGCCAAAGTGGGGAGACAAGGACGCATGTCTCAAATAATTAAAAAAAAAACAACAGTAGAAATCTCCAGAAATAAAATGGAGACAAGCAATCTACCAAATATGGAGTTCAAAACAATAGTTATAAAGATGCTCAAGTAACTTAGGGGAAGAATGGTTGAACTCAGAGAGAACCAATGAGACAGTAGCATTAAAAAAGACATAGAAACCATAAAAAAACAACCAGTTAGAAATGAAGAATACAATATCTGAAATGAAGAATACACTAGAAAGAATTAACAGTAAGTTAGATAAAGCAAAGGATTAAATCAACAATCAGGAAGAAAACCAATTACAACAGCAAAAAGAAAAAAATTCAAAAAAAAATGAGGATAGTTCAAGGGAACTCTGAGACAACATGAAGTATAACAGTATCTGTATTATAGCAGTACCAGAAGGAATAAAAAGCTAGCAAGGGATTGATAATCTATTTAAATAAATAATGACTGAAAACTTCCTTCACAGAGTAAAGGAAAATGACACTCAGTCCAGGAAGCACAGAGAGTCCCAAACAAAACAACTCAAAGAAGTCCACACTGACATATCATATATAAAATGGCAAAGGTTAAAGACAGAGAATCTTAACAGCAGCGAGAGAAAGTTACCTATAAGGGAGCTCCCATAAGACTGTCAGCTGATTTCTCAACAGACATTTGAAGCCATATGGATTGGCATTTTATATATATATATAAAAACTAAGAATTTTACAAGGTATATTATTGTCCACCCTAGTGATATCTTAAAATTCAAACTTACTTCCACAAAGAAAACAATCCATTCTGTCTTTTTCATTTTATAAATTTCACAAATCAGAGATTTCTTTCCATTTTAATTCTTTAATTTTTTATTTAAACATAGTATTGTTTATGCTATCACAGTTGTCCCAATTTTACTTCTTTGCCTCCTTCCACCCAGGCAACCTGACACACCCACAGTCAATCCTCACACCATTGTCCATGTTCATGGGCCGTTCATACATGTTCTTTGACTAATGCCTCCACATTCTTTCAACCAGCCCTCAATTTGCTCCATGTTTCTGTGCCTCTGGTTCTATTTTGCTCATTACTTTATTTTGTTCATTAGATTCTACTTATAGGTGAGAAGATATGGTATTTTTCTCTCACCAACTGGCTTATTTCACTTAGCATAATAGTGTCTGGTTCTATCCATGCTGTCACAAACTGAGGAAAATAGTGTAGAATTTCCTCACAAAATTGAAAATGGAACTGCATTTTGACCCATGATTCCACTTCTGAGGAAAGATCCTAAGATTCCCAAAATACCAATTCAAAAGAATATATGTACCCATATGTACACTGCAGCATTGATTACAATAGCAAAGATTTGGAAATAGCCTAAGTGCCCATCAGTAGATAAGTGGGTAAAAAAATTGTGATACATTTACAGAATGGAATACTACGCAGCAGTAAAACATAGGGCGTGACATATTTATAGTGATGATTTTAAGGACCTACAAGCAAGACAACTCTACCCAGCTAGGATATCATTTAAAATTGAAGGAGAAATAAAGAGCTTCCCAAATAAGAAAAAGCAAAAGGAGTTTATTACCACCAAACCAGTATTAAAAAATATTAAAGGAAATTCTTTTTAAGTATATTTTATTCATTATTCTATTACACTTGTCCAATTTTTCTCCTTTGCACCCCTCCGCCCAGTACCCAGCTTCCCTCCAGCAATCACCACCTTAGTTCATGTCTATGGGTCATGTATATAAGTTCTTTGGCTTTTCCATTTCCTACACTATTCTTTAAATCCCTATTTTGTTGTACATAACAATTATGATTCTTAGTCCCTGTACCTTTCTCCCTATTCTCCCCTCTGCTCTCGTAACCCTTCATGTGATCTCCATTTTTATGATTTTGTTCCTGTTCTAGTTATTTCCTGAGTTTGTTGTCATTTTTGTTTGTACCTTTTTTTAAGTTTTTATTTTTGCTCAATTACAGCTGCCCCCATCTCCGCCCATTACTCTCCCTTGCCCTACCCACCTCCACCTTCCACTTTCAATCCTCCCTCCTGTTGTCTTTGTCCATGTGTCCTTTATACATTTTCCTTGATTTGACCTTTCCCCTTCTTTCCTCCATTATTCCCCCCACCGCCTTCCCTCTGGTCACTGTCAGTTTGTTCTTTATTTCCATGTCTCTGGATGTGTTTTTCTTGCTTGTTTGTTTTCTTGGTTATGTTCCACTTAAAGGTGAGATCATATGGTATTTGTCTTTCACCACCTGGCTTATTTCACTGAGCATAATGCTTTCAAGTTCCATCCATGCTGTTGCAAAGGGTTGGGCTTCTTCTTTCTTTCTGCTGTGTAGTATTCCATCATGTAAATGTACCACAGTTTGTTGATCTACTCGTTTACCAATGGGCACTTAGTCTGCCTCCAGCACTTGGGTATTGTAAATTGTGCTGCTATGAACATTGGGTCGCATAGATTCTTTTGAATTGGTGTTTCAGGATTCTTAGGGTATAATCCAGGTAACTGGATCAAAAGGCAGTTCCATTTCTAGTTTTCTGAGGACATTCCATGCTGTTTTCCACAGTGGCTACACCAATCTATATTCCCACCAACAGTGCACTAGGGTCCCGTTTTCTCCTCAACCTTGCCAACACTTGTTTTTTGTTGATTTGTTAATGATGTCCATTCTGACTGGTGTGAAGTGGTATCTCACTGTGGTTTTAATTTGCATCTCTCTGATGGCTGGTGATGCTAAGCATCCTTTCATATATCTCTGGGCCTTCTGTATGTCCTCCTTGGAGAAGTGTCTGTTCAGGTCTTTTGCCCATTTTTTCATTTGATTGTTTGTCTCCCTGGTGTGGAGTCATATGAGATCATTACATATTTTAGAGATCAAACCCTGTTCAAAGTATCATTGGCAAATATATTTTCCCATATGGTTTGTTCCCTTTTACTTTTTCTGATGTTTTCTTTAGCCATAAAGGAGCTTTTTAATTTGATGCCATCCCATTTGTTTATTCTTTCCTTTATATCCCTTGCTCTTTAGATTCAGTTGTGATAGTTGTGTTTGTTCATTTTACTGTTCATAGTTTTAATCTTCTTCTTTTTCTTAAGTCCCTTGAATATTTCATATAATAAGGGTTTATTGATGGTGAACTCCTTTAGCTTTACCTTATCTGGAAAGCAGTCTATCTGCCCTTCAATTCTAAATGATAGCTTTGCTGGATAGAGTAATCTTAGTTGTAGGCTCTTGCTTTTCATCACTTTGAATACCTCTTGCCAGTACCTTCTTCCTGCAAAGTTTCTTTTGAGAAACCAGCTGGTAGTCTTATGGGAACTCCCTTGTACATAACTCTCTTCTTTTCTCTTACTGCTTTTAAGATTCCCTCTTTATCTTTAACCTTTGGCATTTTAATTATGATGTATCTTGGTGTGGCCCTCTTTGGGTCCAACTTGTTTGGGATTCTTTGAGCTTCCTGGACATGTATGTCTATTTGCTTTGTGAAATTAGGGAAGTTTTCTTACATTATTTTTTCAAATAAGTTTTCAATTTCTTGCTCTTCTTCTCCTTCTGGCATCCCTATGATTTGGATGTTGGCATATTTACAAATGTCCCAGAGTCTTCTTATTCTCTTCTCATTTTTTAAAAATTCTTGTTTATTCATTCTGTACAGGTTGACTGTTTATTTCTTCCTTATGTTTCAAATTGTTGATGTGAACCCAAGCTTCCTTCCCTTCACTGTTGGTTTCCTGTGGGTTTTTCTTTATTTCACTTACTATAGCTTTCATTTCTTCCATTATGTGTTTGCTGTACTCAGTGAGTTCTCTGAGTGTCCCTATCACCACTGTTTTTAACTATGCATCTGATAGGTTTGCTATCTCCTTTTTACTTAGTTCTTTTTGGGAGTTTTGTTCTGTTCTTTCATTCGGCCAATACTTCTTTCTCTCCTCGATTTGGCAGCCTCCCTGTGTTTGTTTCTATGTATTAGGTAGAGCTGCTTTGACTCCCTGTCTTGGCTGCCTGTTATGTTGTAAGGAGTGGAGCCTTAGGTATTCACCAGGATGGGACAACCCACTTTGCCACTTTGTGGTGCTATATGTGGGGAAGGAGTTGGAGAGGGAATAATGCTGCTTGCTCATCTCTCACTCCATTTCCCATGACTTCTCCTCCTTCCCATATGTGACTGGCCCCTTCTAGCTGATTTCCTGGTACTGAATCCCTAAGTGGGCATCTTTTTGTGTGTTTTAGGACTGTGCAGGTCCTTTAAATGGACTCTCCTGAAAGACAGGAAGTTTTTTTCTGATGCCCTAACCCTCCCTGCTTTTTACAGCTAGAAATTATGAGCCTTTATATTCCCAGCACTGGAACCCTGGGCTTCGCAGTCTGGCCTGGGGCTGGGATCACTTGCTTCTCAGGTATCCCTCCTGGTTTTTATCTGACACCAGTGAATGTGGGACCACCCATTCTGCTGGCCACTGCTGCCACTGCCTTGTTGCTGCCGCCTCACTACTGCCACACCATGTCCGCTCCATTCCAGCTCCCTGTCTCTTTCTCTTCTACCCATCTGGATGAATATTTATTCTTCAAATCCTTGGTTTTAGGACTTCCATACAGTTTGATTTTCTGGCAGTTCTGGTTGTTTTTTATTTTGAGGTTAGTTGTGATCCTTGTTATGGTTTTGCAAGGAGGTGAAGTGTATGTACCTACACCTCCACCTTGGCCAGAATTCTAAAGGAGATTCTTTAAGAAGAAGGAAATAACACAAGAGGAATATAAGAATAAAGAATAAAATGCCAATAAATACATACATACCAATAATCACTTTTAATGTAAATGAATGAAATGTTACCATGAATTTTTTTGAAAGATGGCGGCGGAATAGGAGGGAGTGGGATCGGCTTCCTCCAGCCCACTGGTGGGATATCTGGCAGATTTTCTGAGGAGCGGAGAGATCGCCCAGATTTATTTCAGGAAGAGTGGCGACCAGGATTGCGCATAAAACTGTAAGATCAGCCGGTAGGGAGTCTGCTTCGGAGGGAAGGGACTCGCGGGGAGGTCTGCGGATCCAGTACCAGCAGCTTCCCGGCTTGTTCCAGGATCCATGGGAGGGAGCTGGATTGGGGTGTGAGAGTTGCCAAAGCAGGCATGCGAGTCTGTTGGGAGAGCTTTGGTCCCCAGCAGTCTGGAGGTCGGTGTGTACCTGGGGACTGGTCTGCAGAGGCCGGTGATCCCAGTGGGAGGAATTGGAGATTGAACTGAACCGGAGACCCAGGCCTGGAACTCCGGGACCAGGCGCACACCCGGCGAAACCAGTCAGGGGCGGCTGGGGGTGGTGCCCAACCTGGTGCCCAGGCCTGCAGCTTGCAAGCCCCGAATCCAGAGACAAAAGAAGGCAACAAATACAGGGGCGCGGAGCTCATTCTGGGAGGGCCTGAGACACAACCCAGCAACTGTGATTGGACACCTGCGCTGCAGACTCCCTCTGTGGGAGAAAAACATCGAACCCTACTGAAGGGAGACACAGACCTCACAAACTCTGACTTAGGTTGGGGATCAGACAGCCCAGAGGAGGTTCTGCAAATTCCTAGCCACTCCGCTGGAGGCAGGACAGCAGCTAAGAGTGCAGCCCAGGAAGAAACCCAGGGAAGTCTGATATCTTCCCAGACTGTCGCAGCCCTGACCAGATGCTGTTAAAGCCAGCCAACAGAAGTCTTTTTTTTCCTTTTCTTTTTTTCCTTCTTTCTTTTGTTTCCTCTTTGTTTCTCTGATTGTTTTTCCCCAACCTTCTTAATATCTGTCCTTCTATATTTTTTAACTCCTTCTACCTTCCCTTCATATGGTATTCCTAGTTTGCTCTTCTTTTTATCTCATATTTTTACTATGCTTTATTTTATGCTATTTGAGTATTATTTTTTCTTTATAATTCTTTTTCCTTTTCTTTTGAATTCTTTTCCTTCCTTTTCTCCCTTCCCCTCTCTTCTTTATCCACAGGTAAGACATTAAAACCTGGAATTGTGAAGAGAATAGAGTGGGATACAGACAAGAGTCAGCCCAAAAAACAGAGACAGTAACACAAAATTAACTCCGCTGCTCCAGAGAACTTGATAGATCAATTTAAGAATAAGAGGCTAGCAAGAAGAATCCCACAAACAATGGGAAGACAAAGAAACAATCCCCAAATGAAAGGAAAGGAGGAAGCCCCAGAAAGAATGATAAATGAAACAGAGGCAAGCCAACTATCAGATATTGAGTTCAAAGCATATGTTATCAGGCAGCTCAAGAAACCCGAGAAGCTTAATGAACTCACAGAAACTACCAGAAACTAAGGGAAACTATAATAAAATCACTGAAAACTATGTCAACATGAAAAAGGAAATAAAAACTATTCACAAGGGCCAAGAGGAAATGAAAAATACAATATCTGAACTGAAGAACATAATAGAAGGAATCAAAAGTAGGCTCGAAGAGGCAGAGGATTGGATCAGCGAACTGGAGGACAAGGTTGAAAAAAGCACCCAAAAAGAGCAAGAACAGGAAAAGAGGCTCAGAGAGAATGAAGAGGTATTAAGGGAAATGCAGGACAACATGAAACGTAACAATATTCGTATAATAGAGATACCAGAAGGAGAGGAAGAGCAGCAAGGGATGGAAAACCTGTTCAAAAAAGTAATGATGGAAAACTTCCCTAATCTGATGAGAGAAAAAGCCACACAAATCCAGGAAATACACAGAGTCCCATTCAAAAGGAACCCTAACAGGCCCACTTCAAGACACATCATCATTAAAATGGCAAAATTCCAAGACAAAGAGAGAATCCTAAACAGCGAGGCGAGGCAGAAACAGGAAGTAACATACAAGGGAACCCCAATAAGGTTAGCAGCTGACCTCTGAATGGAAACACTCCAAGCCAGAAGGGAATGGCAAGAAATATTCCAAGTAATGAGAACCAGAGGCTACAACCAAGACTACTCTACCCAGCAAGGCTCTCAATCAAGATAGATGGCCAAATAAGGAGCTTCCCAGACAAAAGAAGTCTAAAACATTACACCTCCACCAAACCAGCTCTGCAAGAGATCCTGAAGGGACTGATTTAAGGAAAGGAAGGGAAAGAGAGAGAGACAGGAACACAGGTACAAAAAAAATGGCAATGAATAAGTAACTATCAATAATAACCTTAAACGTAAATAGATTAAATGCTCCACTTAAAAGACATAGAATAGCGGAATGGATAAGAAAGCAAGACCCACACATATGCTGCCTACAAGAGACCCACCTCAGGAGAAAAGACTTACACAGACTGAAAGTGAAGGGCTGGAAACAAGTATTCCAAGCAAATGGACAAGAAAAAAGAGCTGGGGTAGCAATACTCATATCAGACAAAATAGACTTCAAAAAAAAGGCCATAAAGAGAGATCCAGAAGGACACTTTATAATACTCAAGGGAAGAATCGACCAAGAAGACATAAATATTGTAAATATATATGCACCCAAAACAGGAGCACCCAAATACATAAAGAAAATCTTGGAGGACTTCAAGAAAGACATTGATAGCAACACAATTACAGTAGGGGACTTCAACACCACACTGTCAAAAATGGACAGATCCTCCAAACAAAAAATCAGCAAAGACATTGTGGCACTGAACAATGCCCTAGAAGAAGTGAACTTAATTGATATATATAGGGCCCTTCACCCCAAAGAAGCTAAATACACATTCTTTTCAAATGCACATGGAACATTTTCAAAAATAGACCATATGATAGGACACAAAACAAGCCTCAACAAATTCAAGAAAATTGAAATCATAGCAAGTTTTTTCTCTGATCACAAGGGACTGAAATTAGAAACCAATCCAAAGGAAAAAACTCCAAAACACTCAAAATCGTGGAGACTGAATAGCATGCTGTTAAACAAGGAATGGGTCAAGGATGAGATTAGGGAAGAAATCAAAAAGTTCCTTGAAACAAATGAAAATGAACTGACAACAACCCAAAACTTATGGGACACAGCGAAGGCAGTCCTGAGAGAGAAGTTCATAGCAATACAGGCCTACCTAAAAAAACAGAAACAGTTCACACAAACAACCTAACCCTACACTTACAAGAACTCGAGGAACAACAGCAAAGACAACCCAGAGCAAGTAGAAGGAAGGAAATAACCAAGATCAGAGCAGAATTAAATGACTTAGAGACTAAAAGGACAATTCTAAGGATCAATGAATCCAGGAGCTGGTTCTTTGAAAAGATAAACAAAATAGACAAGCCTTTAAGCAGGCTCATTAAGAAAAAAGAGAGAGAACCCAAATAAACTCAATCAGAAATGAAAGAGGAGATATTACAACTGATGCCACAGAAATACAAAGAATTATAAGTCACTACTATGAAGAACTGTATGCTAAGAAATATGAAAACCTAGGAGAAATGGACAAATTTTTAGAAAAATACACTCTTCCAAAACTCAATAAGGAAGAAACAGAAAGCTTGAACCAACCAATAACAGTGGATGAAATTAAAGCAGTAATCAAAAAACTCCCAACACACAAAAGCCTTGTACGAGATGGTTTCACAGGAGAATTTTACAAAGCATTTAGGGAGGAACTAACACCTATCCTTCACAGACTATTTCAAAAAATCCAAAATGATGGAAGACTCCCAAACTCTTTTTATGATGCCAGCATCATCCTAATCCCAAAGCCAGAAAAAGACACAACAAAGAAAGAAAACTTCAGGCCAATATCACTGATTAATATTGACGCTAAAATTCTCAACAAAATATTAGCAAATCGCATCCATCAATACATTAAAAGGATTGTTCACCATGACCAAGTAGGTTTTATACCAGGGATGCAAGGATGGTACAACATTCGCAAAAAAAATAAGCGTAATACATCACATAAACAAAAGCAAAGACAAAAATCACATGATCATATCAATAGATGCAGAAAAAGCATTTGATAAGGTACAGCATCCGTTTATGATAAAAACACTTAGCAAAGTGGGAATAGAGGGAGCATTCCTCAACATAATAAAGGCCATATATGGGAAACCTACAGCCAACATTATACTCAATGGACAAAAACTAAAATCTTTCCCACTAAGATCAGGAACAAGACACGGTTGCCCACTATCACCACTTCTATTCAACATAGTACTGGAAGTTTTGGCTACAGCAATCAGACAAGAAAAAGAAATAAAAGGCATCCAAATTGGAAAGGAGGAAACAAAACTGTCGTTGTTTGCAGACGACATGATAGTATACTTAGAAAATCCTATAGACTCCGCCAAAAAACTTCTCGATCTAATGATTGAATTTGGCAAGACAGCAGGATATAAAGTCAATATCCAGAAATCAAAGGCATTTTTGTATACCAACAGTGAAACAGCAGAAACAGAAATCAGGGAAAAAATCCCATTTGATATAGCAACAACAACAACAAAAAAAAATACCTGGGAATGAACCTCACCAAGGAGGTAAAACACCTGTACTCAGAAAACTACACAACATTGAAGAGAGAAATCATGGAAGACACAAACAAATGGAAACATATACCATGCTCATGGATTGGAAGAATCAACATCATCAAAATGTCCATACTCCCCAAAGCAATTTATAGATTCAATGCAATCCCTATCAAAGTACCAATGACATATTTCATGGATATAGAACAAACATTTCAAAAATTTTATGGAACCATAAACATCCCCGAATATCAGCTGCAATTTTGAGAAAGAAGAGCAAAGCAGGAGGA
>PVJI01010569.1:26571-59878 GCA_004026765.1 Micronycteris hirsuta
CAAGGCCACTGTAATCAAAACAGCTTGGTACTGGCATAAAAACAGACAGATAGACCAATGGAACAGAATAGAGAGCCCAGAAATAAACCCAAGTCTCTATGAGCAATTAATCTTCGACAAAGGGGGCAGAAGCATAAAATGGAATAAAAATAGCCTCTTCAACAAATGGTGTTGGGAAATCTGGATGGCTACCTGCAAACAAATGAAACTCGAGCACCAACTTACACCATACACAAAAATAAATTCAAGGTGGGTAAAAGACTTAAATGTAAGTCGTGACACCATAAAAGTTCTAGAGGAAAACATCGATAGGAAAATCTCAGACATTCCACACAGCAATATCCTCAATGATTTGTCCCCTAGAGCTAGGGACATAAAGGAAAGAATAAACAAATGAGATCTTATCAAAATAAAGAGCTTCTGTGGGGCTAAAGAAAATAGTATTAAAATAAAAAGGGAACCAACCGTATGGGAAAACATATTTGCCAATGATACCTCAGACAAGGGTCTGATCTCCAAAATATATAAAGAATTCATACGACTCCACTCCAGGAAGACAAAAAACCCAATGAAAAAATGGGCAAAAGACATGAACAGACACTTCTCGAAAAAGTCTATACAGAGGGCCCAGAGTCATATGAAAAGATGCTCAACATCACTTACCATCAGAGAGATGCAAATTAAAACCACAATGAGATATCACCTCACACCAGTCAGAATGGCCATCATCAACAAAGCAACAGATAACTGTTGGAGGGGAGGTGGAGAAAAGGGAACCCTACTGCACTGTTGGTGGGAATGCAGACTGGTGCAGCCATTGTGGAAAACAGTATGGAACTTCCTCAGAAAATTGAAAATGGAACTGCCTTTCGACCCAGCATTTCCACTACTGGGATTATACCCTAAGAATCCTGAAAAACCAATTCAAAAGAACCTTTGCACTCCTATGTTCATAGCAGCACAATTCACAATAGCTAAGTGCTGGAAACTACCTAGTTGCCCATCTACAAATGAATGGATTGAGAAACTATGGTACATTTACACAATGGAATTCTACGCAGCAGAAAGGAAGAAGGAGCTTATACCCTTTGCAACAGCATGGATGGAACTGGAGAGCATTATGCTAAGTGAAGTAAACCAGGCAGTGAGGGACAAATACCATATGATCTCACCTTTAACTGGATCATAACCAACAAAAGCAGAAAGCAAGCAAAACATGACCAGAGGCATTGAAATTAAGAACAGTCTAATGATAGACAGGGGAGAAGGGGGAGTGGACAATGGGGAGAAGGGTTTTCAGGAACCACTGTAAAGGACAAATGGACAGAACTAAGGGGGAGGAGGGAGGCTGGGGGCGAAGGGGGCTGGAGGGGAAGGGAGGAGGGGAGGGGAGAGGATGCAATAACTGGAATTGAACAAAAGTAAAATAAAATTAAAAAAAATAAAAATTAAAAAAATAAAAACTGGAAACAAATTAAATGCTCGATAGTAAAAAAATAATGTTACAATGAAAAACCATAGGGTAGCTGAATGGATAAGAAAACAAGAACCATGTATATGCTGTCTAAAAGGGACCCTCTTCAGAAAGAGAGACACATAGAGACTAAAAAGTAAAAAGTTAAAAAATGTATTTCATTCAGATAAAAATTTTTAAAAAGCTGGAATAGCCATACTTATACAGCTAAAATAGTCTTAAAAATGCTATGATGAGGCAAAGAAGGAAATCACATAATGATAGAAGAAACAATCAAACAAGAGGCTATAACCATTGTAAACATTATGCACCCAACATAGGAGCACCTAAATATATAAAGCAAATCTTGATGGACATAAGGAGTGAGACTGACAGTAATTCAGTCAGATTAGGGGATTTCAATAACCCACTGACATCAATGGATTGAACTTCCACACAGAAAATCAATAAAGAAACAGCTGCCTTATATGATACCCTAGACCAGATTGATTTAATTGATATTTTCAGAGTATTTTATCCCAAATCAGCAGAATATTAATTCATCTCAAGTTCACATGGAGCATTTTCTAAGGTAGACCACATTTTAAGGCAAAAAAAGTCTCAATAAATTTTCAAAGATTAACATTATATCAAGCATCTTCTCCAACTACTATTGTAAAAAATTAGAAATCACTTATAAGAAAAAAACTAAATAACACAAAAACACATGGAGGCTTAATAACATGTTACTAACAATAAACAGTTTAGCAAAGAGAGCAAAGAAGAAATTAAAATATACTTTCAGCCAAATGAAAATGAAAGCACAAGAACCCCATATCTTTAAGACATAGTAAGGCAGTCCTAAGAGGCAAATTCATAGTATCACTGGGATACCTTCAAAAACAAAAAAATCTCAAATAAGAAATCAAAACTTACACCTAAATGAATGAGAAAAAGAACAAACAAAGCCCAAAATGTGTAGAATGAAGGATATGATAAAGATTAGAGAGAAAGTAAATGATATAGACTCTAAAATAACATAAAAGATCAGTGAAAGCAAAAGCTGGTTATTTGAAAACATGAACAAGATTGATAAACCTTTAGCCAAACTTATCAAAAAAAAGTGAACCCAAATAAATAAAATACAAATGAAAGAGTAGTAACAACTATGTCTACAGAAATACACAAATTATAAGAAAATATTATGAAATACTATAAACCAAGAAATTGAACTATCTGGGGAAAATGGATAAACTCTTAGAACATACAATCTTCTAAAAGATACTCAAGATGAAGAAAATCTAAGTAGACTGATTACAACTAATGAAATCAAAGTAGTAATCAAGAAAAGATAAAAAAAAAACAACAACACCCAAAACCAAAAGTCCTGGATTGGATGGCTAAGCGGTGAATGTTACCAAACATTCAAAGATCTAACACCTGCCCTTCTGAAACTATACCAAAATTTTCAAAAGGAAGGAATACCCCCAATTCATTTTATGAAGCCAGAATTATTCTAATTCCAAATCCAGATAAAGACACTACAAGGAAAAACTTATAAGCCAATATCCCTGATGAATATAAACACTAAAATCCTCAACAAATTATTAGCAAACAAACTTCAGCAATACACTACAAAGATAATACACCACGAGTAAGTGGGATTTATTCCTGGGACATAAGTTTTGTACAATATCCCCAATTGATTGATGTGATACACCACATAAACAAAATAAAGGATAAAATTATATGATCATATCAATAGATGCAGTACAGCATTTGACAAAATCTAGCAGCCAGTTATGATAAAAACTCTTGGCAAAGTGGGAATAAAGGGAACACACTTCAACATATTAAGAGGCATATGTGACAAACCCACAGCCAACATCATACTCTATGAGGAAAAATTCAAAGCATTTCCCTTGAGATCAGGAACAAGACAGGGATGTCCACTTTTACCACTCTTATTCAACTTAGTACTGAAGGACCTAGACAGAGCAATCAGACAAAAAGAAGAAATAAAAGGCACCCAAATTGGAAAAGAAGAAGTAAACCTGTCATTATTTCCAGATGACATGATAGTATATATAAATAACCCTAAAGATTCAACAACAAGAAATAATACTACTAGAAAGAGAAATTAATTCAGTAAAGTAGCAGGATACAAAATAAATACCCAGAAATTGGTTGCATTTTTATATACCAAAAATGAACTATCAGAAAGGGAAACTAATGCCCTGGCTTGTGTAGCTCAGTGGATTGAGCGCGGGCTGGGAACCAGAGGGTCCCGGTTCGATTCCCCATCAGGGCACATGCCTGGGTTGCGGGCCAGGTCCCCAGTGAGGGCCATGTGAGAGGCAACCATACATTGCTGTTTCTCTCCTTCTCTGTCTCTCTCCCTTCCTCTCTCTAAAATAAATAAATTTTAAAAAAATATTTTAAAAAAGAAAGGGAAATTAAGAAAACAATACTATTTACAATTGTATCTAAAATTACCTAGCAATAAATTTAACCAAAAAATAGATTTAACTCAGAAAATTATAAAATACTAAAGAAAGAAATTGAAGAAGATACAATTGAATGAAAGCATATAGCATGTTCAAAGATACAAATTAACACCATTAAAATGTTCATTCTACCCAAAACAATCTGTAGACTTTCTAATAAAATACTGATAGCATATTTCACAGAACTGGAAAAAATCCAAAAATTAACCTGTAACCACAAAAGATCTTCAATAACCTCAGCAATCCTAAAATAAAGACCTGAGTTGGAGTTATCTCACTATCTGATGTCAAACAACTGTACAAGACCATAGTAATCAAACCTGGATGTTACTAGCATAAAAACAGACATAGATCAATGGAACAGAACAGAGAGCCCAGAAATAAACTCACTTCTATATACAAATTAATATTTGATGAAGGTGGCAAGAACATATCATAAGATAAAGACAGTCTACTGGTAAATAGTGCTGGGAAAACTGGACAGATACATGTCAAAAATTAAAGCTAGACCACCTTCTTACACCACATATAATACACTCAAAATGGTTTAAAGACTTAAATATAAGCCCTGGCTGGGTAACTCAGTTGATGAGAATATTGTCTCCATATGGCAAGGTTGCGGGTTCAGTCCCCATCAGGGCACATACGAGATTCAACCAATGTGTGCATAAATCAGTGGAAAAACACATGGATGTTTCTGTCTTTCTCTCTTTCTCTCAAAAAAAATAACTAATTAATTAATTAAAGACTTAAATATAAACCTGAAACCATAAAACTCCTAGGGGAAAAAAGGCAATAAAATATCTGACATTATTCTTAGCAATTTTTTATACACCTCCTAGGATAGGGGAAACAAAAGAAAAAATTAATAGAAGGCCCGGCTGGTGTAGCTCAGTGGATTGAGCGCGGGCTGGGAACCAGAGGGTCCCGGTTCGATTCCCAGTCGGGGCACATGCCTGGGTTTTGGGCCAGGTCCCCAGTGAGGGCCATGTGAGAGGTAACCATACACTGCTCTTTCTCCCTCCCTTCTCCTCTCTCTGAAAATAAATAAATAAAATCTTAAAAAAAAGTCAAATTAATAAATGGACTACAACAAGCTAAAAATATTTTGTGCACCAAAGGAAAGCATCAACAAAATGAAAAAACAGTCAACTGAATAGGTAAACATATTCACCACTGATACATCCAATAACAGGATAATATCCTAAATATTTATGAAAACTCATACAGTTCAACACCAAAACACACAAACAATCCAATAAAAAAATGGGCAGAGAACCAAAATAAACATTTTTCCAAAATGACATACAGGTGGCCAATAGACAGATGAAAAGATGCTCAACATCTCTAAACATCAGAGAAATGCAAAGTAAAACTCCAATGAGACATCACCTCACACCTGTTACAATGGCAGTCATCAAAAAATCAACTAACAAGTGTTGGCAAAGATGTGGAAAAGAGGGAACAGATGTGTACTGTTGGTGGATTGCAGATTGGTGTAGCCACTGTGGAAAACAGCATGGAGGTTCATCAAAATACTAAAACTGAAACTGCCTTATGACCCAATGATTCTGGTTCTGGGTAAATGAGGTCTGTCCAGAAAAATCCCTGCCATTGTTAATATAACAAGAATGGTTTGAGTGACATCGATGTAACCTGGCAGCCAAGGAGAGTGGACTGGAATGCACATGCATGAACAATGATGACTTCACTGTACTAGTCAGTGGGGGTGGTAGACATTGTTGAGTGAGCATGTGTATTGTATGGCCATTGCATTTGAAATGACTGAGTGAGTACAGCAATGAATCTGCATCAAATTTTGTGTTAAGCTTGAACATTCAGACATTAGTCAAATGATTCAGAAGGCCACAGCTATGTGCAATTGGTGATTGGTAGCTTCATCATGACAACATGCCCACTCATGTATCACGTCTTGGACAGTTTTTTGGCAAAACATCAAATCATCCAGGTGACTCATCCCCCCTGTAGCCCAGATTTGGTACCCTACACCTCCCGGCTTTTCCCAAAACTAAAATCATCTTTGAAAAGGCAGAGATTTCAGACTATTGATGAGATTCAGGAAAATATGACAGGGTGATTGGGAGAACTGTATGATGTCCCCAGGTGCCAACTTTGAAGGGGACTGAGGTATCATTGTCCTATGTACAATGTTTCTTGTATCTTGTATCTTATTCAGTAAATGTCTCTATTTTTCATATTACATGGCTAGATATCTTCTGGACAGATTTCATATATCTGAAGAAACGCACAACACTAATTTGAAGGAATATATGCACCCCTATGTTCATTGCAATGTTATTACAATATCCAAGATATGGAAGCAACCTTAGTGCCCATCAATAGATGAATAGATAAAAAAGCAGTGGTACATATATCCAATGAAATATTAGTGAGCCATAAAAAGTAAAGAAATCTTACCATTTGTAACAGCATGGACGAATCTAAAGGTTATTATACTCAGTGAAATAAGTCAGGCCAAGAAATACAAAGACCATATGATTTCACATATATGTGGAACCTGAAGAACAAAATAAACAAAGAAAATAGAAACAAACTCATAGATAAAATAGACTGATGGTTACCAGACTGGAGGGTGGTTGAGGTACTGAATGAAAGTGGTGAAGGGATTAAGTGCAGATTGTTAGTTACTAAATAGTCACAGGAATATAAAATACAGAATATGAAATATAGTCAATAATATAATAATAGCTATGTATGATGTCAGATGGGTACTGGAAATGTTGGTAGGAGCACATTTTGAAATGTGTGACTTGCCACTGCTGTACACTTGAAAATAAAATAAAATAATATTGGATGTAAACTGCAATTAAAAAGTCTAAAAATAAAAAATAAAACATTTTCATTCTAAAAAATAATAATAATTACTATCGCAAAATGCTTTTTCTGGGTTCAAACTCTACTTTCACTCATAACAAAAAAAGAGACATTTAAAATGACCAGAAAAAAACAAACAGAACTTCTAGAAATAACAATACATAATTAAAATTGCAAAAATAAATCAATCAACAGTATACAAACAGAAAAGGCAGAGTAAAAATAAAATTAGTGAACTAGAAAATACTGAATATTCCAGAATTGTTACATAAATAAATCCCCAGCTACATGGAGCACAATAGATTTCAAGTAAGATGAAAAAAAAAAGAAGTCTACATCACAACTTATCACAGGAAATCTGCAGAATAGCAACAAAAATGGAAAAAAAAAACCCTTAAAACTGCCAGAGAGAAAAGACAGAACATACATGCAAAAAAAAATTAAAATGTAATCCAGACATGTGCCCTGACCTGCTGGCCAGGTACCCAGTCCGGGCCACTTGAGAGGCAACCACACATTGATGTTTCTCTCCCTCTCTTTCTCCCTCTCTCCCCCTCTCTTTAAAAATAAATAAGTAAAATCTCTTAAAATAAAAAAATTAAGATGTAGATGGACAAACAACTTTATAACAGTAACAATAAAAGCTATAATAGTGTAATAATGTCTTAAAAGTGCTGAGGTAAAATCATTGTTAGCCTAGTATTGTATATCCAGAAAATGATCTTCATGCAGGCACATTAAAGATTTTCAGACAAACAAAACGAGAGGGTTCATGACCAACAAATATTCTCTAATGAAAATTTCAGAGAATATAATCTAGGAAAAAAGAAAAGTATCCTAGAATGGAGGCAAAATATAATAGAATGGAGGTGATTATTAGGACTACATACATGAATTCCAGAACCAGGCAACCATGGATTTATACCAAATATAAATACTTGTTCAAATTAAATGTTATGGAAAACTAGAACTTAACTAAATCAAAATAAAGGAGAAACATAGTTATGAAAGAGGGAGGAAATCAATAATATAAAAACTAGGGTATGACATTATAAAATAAATTCTTTATTCATTAAACTTATTAAGAATCATTCCCCCCATACTGAATATTTTGTCATAATGTCCAGACCTTTTACAGACGATAATGACATCCTGCTCAACTAATACTAGAACATGATCTGCGACTTATTTCACAGGGAAGGATGAGGAAGCACTGAGATTCCCATACCCTTTTATTTAGTATCCTCTGGTAACAACTGACCCATATTTATAAGGATCAAGATTAGTGCTAATGAAGGCTGCATTGTCCATCTGAGCAACAAAGCAAAACTAACTGAGAATTCTCTGAGAAAAATTGGTTCAATTAGGAGAAATTTCACCAACTCCACTATCGTCTCACATTACTTTTATCACAGAGAGTGTATTCTATGCCAGAGTGCTAATGGAGAGGACCTGGGATACATCAAAGATGAAGGAAAACAAGCAAGCACATACCAGGAATATTTCCTCATTCTTAGCTAATGACTTGGGTCAATTAATGCAATCACTTGCAAATGCCAAGCAGCTCAGTATTGGGAAAGATCAGATTACTATTTGTGAATAAGTGTGAAAAACTTATGACCCAATTAGCTGCCTCCAAGGAGAATGAGAAGCTTGGGACCTATTAAAAATTGAGAGCTTAGAGATAGCCACTCTTAAGGAAATCTCAAAGGGAATAGGAATGTTATTAGGTTCATGAAGCATCCCAGCACTCTCATCATATTTCACTTAATATCTTCATTTTGCTGAATTAAGCCACAAGGAAAGGAAAGGACTTCTTTTCTAATCTTCCAGGAGTAGGAGTTGAAGGTTTGAGGAAATGTTAAGAGAATAGAAATATTAAAACTTCCCATTTCCTAAAACACCTGTTCTCCATTGCCTCATTGCAGGATACTACAAATACTTACATGATAATATGATGATTCTTAATTTGGAAATTATCTTCCATTTATAATCTCTTTTTATTCCCACAGACATGCAATGGAGTAGGGAAATTTTTATTTTTTATATATTTTTCTTTTTTTAATTTTAATTACTTTAATGTTGTATAATTACAATTGTCTGCATCCTCTCCCCTCCACTCCCCCAACCCCCACCAAAACCACCTCCCTGCCCTGCTTCACCCTCCCCCTTGGTTCTGTCCATGTATCCTCTATAGTGGTCCCTGTAAACCCTTCTCCCCATAGTCCCCCTTCCCCCTCCCCTCTGGCTATTGTTAGATTGTTCTTAATTTCAATGTCTCTCGTTATGTTTCTCTTGCTTTTTTCTTTTGTTGATTATGTTACAGTTAAAGGTGAGATCATATGGTGTTTGTTCCTCACCACCTGGCTTATTTCACTTAGCATAATGCTCCCCAGTTCCATCCAAGTAGACACAAAGGGGATAAGCTCCTTTCTCTCTGCTGTATAGAATTCCATTGTGTAAATGTACCATTGTTTCTTTTTTATTAATTACTTTATTGTTCTTCAATTACAGTTGCCTGAATTTTCTCCCCTACCCTCCCCCACACGCCATCAAAACCCACCTCCCTCCCTTGCTTCCACACTTCTCCTTGCTTTTGTCCATGTGTCCTTTATAGTAGTTCCTGAAAACCATTCTCCCCACACCCCAGTCCCCCTCCCTTCTGACTACTGCTATATTGTTCTTAATTTCAATGTCTCTGGTTATATTTTGCTTGCGTTTGTCTTTTGTTGATTATGTTCCATTTAAAGGTGAGATCATATGGTATTTGTCCCTCACTGCCTGGCTTACTTCACTTAGCATAATGCTCTCCAGTTCCATCCATGCTGTTGCAAAGGGTATAAGCTCCTTCTTTCTCTCTGCTGTGTAGAATTCCATTGTGTAAATGTACCGTAGTTTCTTGATCCACTCATTTTTAGATGGGCCCTTAGGTTGTTTCCAGCACTTGGCTACTGTAAATTGTGCTGCTATGAACATTGCAGTGCATAGGTTCCTTTGAATTGGTGTTTCAGGGCTCTTAGGGTACAATCCCAGTAGTGGAATTGATGAATCAAAAGGCAGCTCCATTTTTATTTTTCTGAGGAAGTTCCCTACTGTTTTCCACAGTGGCTGCACCAGTCTGCATTCCCACCAACAGTGCACTAGGGTTCCCTTTTCATCGCATCCTTTCCAACACTTATCTCTTGCTTTGTTTATGATGGCCATTCCGACTGGTGTGAGGTGGTGTCATTGTGGTTTTAATTTGCATCTCTCTGATGGCTAGTGATGCTGAGCATCTTTTCATATGTCTCTGGGCCCTCTGTATGTCCTCCTTGGTGAAGTGTCTGTTCATGTCTTTTGCCCATTTTTTCATTGGGTTTTTTGTCTTCCTGGAGTGGAGTCCTATGAGTTCTTTATATACTTTGGAGATCAAACCCTTGTCTCAGGTGTCATTGGCAAATATGTTTTCCCATGGTTGGTTCTCATTTTCTTTTAATACTCTTTACTTTAGCCCCACAGAAGCTCTTTATTTGATGAGGTCCCATTTGTTTATTCTTTCCTTTATGTCCCCTGCTCTGCAGGACATATCAGTGAAGATGTTGCTGCGTGAAATGTCTGAGATTTTCCTACCGATGTTTTCCTCTAGGACTTTTATGGTGTCACAACTTATATTTAAGTCTTTTATCCACCTTAAATTTATTTTTGTGTATGCTGTAAGTTGGTAATCAAGTTTCATTTTTTTGCATGTAGCTGTCCAGCTCTCCCAACACCATTTGTTTAAGAGGCTATATTTATTCCATTTTATGCTTCTGCCCCCTTTGTCGAAGATTAATAGCCTGTAGAGACTCGGGTTTATTTCTGGGCTCTCTATTCTGTTCCATTGGTCTATCTGTCTGCTGTTATACCAGTACCAGGCTGTTTTTTGCAGTGGCCTTGTAATACAGTTTGATATCAGGAATTGTGATCCCTCCTACTTTGATCTTCTTTCTCAAAATAGCAGCTGATATTTGGGGTCATTTGTGGTTCCATATAAATTTTTAAAGTGTTTGTTCTATATCTGTGAAATATGTCATTGGTACTTTGATAGGGATTGTGTTGAGTCTATAAATTACTTTGGCTACTATGGACATTTTGATGATGTTGATTCTTCCAATCCATTAGCATGGTATATGTTTCCATCTGTTTGTGTCTTCCATGATTTCTGTCTTCAGTGTTGTGTAGTTTTCTGAGTACAGGTCTTTTACCTCCTTGGTTAAGTTTATTCATAGGTATTTTATCTTTTTTTGTTGCTATATCAAATGGGATTTTTTTCTTGATTTCTGCTTCTGATGTTTCATTGTTGGCATACAAAAAGGCCTTTGATTTCTAGATATTGACTTTGTATCCCAATGCTTTGTGAAATTCATTTATTAGGTTGAGCAGTTTTTGTGGTGGAGTCTATAGGATTTTCTAAGTACACTATCATGTCATCTTCAAACGATGACAGTTTTGTTTTTCCTCCTTTCCAATTACAATGCCTTTTATTTCCTTTTCTTGTCTGATTACTGTGGCTAAAAATTCCAGTACTATGTTCAATGGAAGTGGTGATAGTGGACAACCTTGTCTTGATCCTGATCTTAGTGGGAAAGAGTTTAGTTTTTGCCCATTGAGTATGATGTTGGCTGTAGGTCTCTCATAGATGGCCTTTATTATGCTGAGGAATGCTCCCTCTATTCCCACTTTGCTGAGTGCTTTTATCATAAATGGGTGCTGTACCTTATCAAATGCTTTTTCAGCATGTATTGACATGATCATGTAATTTTTGTCTTTGCTTTTGTTTATGTGATGTATTACCTTTATTGGTTTGCAAATATTGTACCATCCTTGCATCCCTGGGATGAATCCCACTTGGTCATAGTGTACAATCTTTTTAAAGTATTGTTGGATGTGTTTTGCCAATATTTTGTTGAGCATTACAGCGTCTATGTTCATCAGCAATATTTGCCTGAAGTTTTCTTTCTTTCTTGTGTCTTTATCTGCTTTTAGGATTAGGATGATGTGGCTTCATAAAAAGAGTTTGGGAGTCTTCCATCATTTGGGAATTTTTGGAATAGTCTGTGAAGGATAGGGATTAGCTCTTCCTTAAATGTTTTGTAGAATTCTCCTGTGAAAGCATCTGGTCAAGGGCTTTTGTGTGTCAGGAGTTTTTTGATTACTGCTTCAATTTCCTCTACTATTATTGGTCATTTCGGGCTTTCTGCTTCATCTTCATTGAGTTTTAGAAGATTATATTTTCCTAGAAATTTTTCCATCTGACCTAGGTTTTCTTTTTTTTTCTTTTTTAAACTATATTTTATTGACTATTCTGTTACAGTTGTCCCACTTTCCCCCACTTCTTACCGCCAACCCCTTACCACCCCTTTCCCCACCCTTTAGTTTTGTCCATAGGTCATACACATAAGTCCTTCTGCTTCTGCACTTCCTATACTATTCTTAACCTCCCCCTGTCTGTTGTCTACCTCCCATTTATGCTACTTGTTCTGTGCTCCATTCCCACCCTCTTCCCCTACCACTCCCCTGTTGATATTCCTCCATAACTTATATAACTCCCTTTAACATTTCATACAATAAAGACTGGGTGGTGATGAACTTCTTGAACTTGACCTTATCTGAGAAGCACTTTATCTGCCCTTCCATTCTAAATGAAAACTTTGCTGGATAGAATATTCTTGGATGTAGGTCCTTGCCTTTCATGACTTGGAATACTTCTCTCCAGCCCCTTCTTGCCTGTAAGTCTCTTTTGAGAAATCAGTTGACAGTCTTATGGGACTTCCTTTGTAGGTAACTATCTCCTTTTCTCTTGCTGCTTCTAGGATCCTTTCCTTATTTTTGATCTTGGGTAATGTAATTATGATGTGTCTTGGTGTGTTCCTCTTTGGGTCCAACTTCTTTGGGACTCTCTGAGCTTCCTGGACTTCCCGCAAGTCTATTTCCTTTGCCAGCTTCGGGAAATTCTCCATCATTATGTGTTCCAATATTTTTTCAATTCCTTGGATTTCTTCTCCTTCTGGCAGCCCTATGATCCATATGTTCGGACGTTTACAGATGTCCTGGAGGTTTCTGAGCCCCTCCTCCGTTTTTTGAATTCTTGTTTCTTCATTCTTTTCTGGTTGGATGTTTTTTTTTTCTTTCTGTTGGTCCACTCTGTTGATTTGAGTCCCAGTTTCCTTCTTATCCCTATTGGTTCCCTGCAGATCTCTCCTCATTTGTTCAAGCAATTTTGATAATTTTTCGTCAAATTCTGTGAGCATCCTGATTACTAGGGTTTTGAACTGTGCATCTGATAGGTTGTCTATTTCTTGGTCAGTTAGTTCTGGAGCTTTGATCTGTTCCTTTCTTTGGGCCATTATTTTTTCCTCGGTGAGCCTGTTACTGTAAGGAGGGTGGAGACTTGGGGTTCACCTGGGTAGGGAAACTCACAGTAGTTGTGCTGTGCCGTAGCCTGTGGGGTGGGACCTGAGAGCACAATGGCGCCTACTCCGCTCTCTGCACCCACACCACCTCGTGCAAGCAATTCAAGCCCCTCTGCGCTGGCTCCGGGGTTCGTTCTGGGGTCAGTGGACGGGCTTCACAGCTCCAATTCCCTGTGGGTCTCCCCAACGAACTCTCCTATGAGGTCGGGTGTTCCTCCCACTGCCGCCGACTCCACCCCCACAGGTGCTCTCAATCTGCGCCGTTGGAATGTGCCCTGCTTTCTCTCCCGGTTTGTTTGCACACGAATGCGGACATGCCCGGACCACCAGTCTCGGCCCCGCTGGGTCCAGATGAGGCAGGTGCTGGCCGCGCTTTGGTCAGGCACCCCCGTCTCGGTATGCTTCAGCCCTGTGGGAACCACCCCTCTAACCTCGGTCCTGCCATATGCTCACCAGCTCGCTGCAGAGTCGCGGAGCGCTCTCCCTCTGCCCTGCTCCTCCCAGCTCACCAGACTGGATGAATGTATCTTCTTTAATTCCTTGGTTTTCGGACTTCCTCTCAATTCGATTTTCTGTCAGATATGGCTGTTTTTGGTTGTGTAAATTTCTGATTTTTTCCTTGTTTGGTTGTGCGAGGAGGCACGGTGCATACACCTATGCCGCCATCTTGCCGGAAGTTGACCTAGGTTTTCATATTTCTTGGCATACAGTTCTTTGTAGCAGTTTCTTACAATCCTTTGTACTTCTGTGACTTCAGTTGTAACCTCTCCTTTTTCATTTCTGATTGTGTTTCTTTGGGTCCTCTCTCTTTTTTTCTTCATGATCCTCCTTAAAGGCTTGTCGATTTCGTTTGTCTTTTCAAAGAACCAGCTCCAGGATTCATTGATCCTTAGAATTTTGATTTTAGTCTCTATGTCATTTAATTCTACTCTGATCTTAGTTATTTCCTTCCTTCTATTTACTCTGGGCAGTCTTATTGTTGTTCCTCAAGTTTTTGTAGGCAAAGAGTTAGGTTGTTTGTTTGAAATGTTTCTATTTTTTTTTTTTTTTTTTTTAGGTAGGCCTGTATCACTATGTACTTCCTTCTCAGGACTATCTTCGCTGTGTCCCATAAGTTTTGGGTTGTTGTGAGTTCATTTTCATTTGTTTTGAGAAACTTTTTGATTTCCTCCCTAATCTTATTCTTAACCCATTCATTGTTTAATAGCATGCTTTTCAATCTCCATGATTTTGAGTATTTTGGGGTTTTTTCCTTGAACTTGGTTTCTAATTTCAGTCCCTTGTGGTGAGAGAAAATCCTTGATATGATTTCAATTTTCTTGAATTGTTGAGGCTTGTTTTGTGTTCTATCATATTGTCTATCTTTGAAAATGTTCCATGTGCATTTGAAAAAAGTATATATTTAGTTTCTTTGTGGTGAAAAGCTGTGTATATATCAGTTAAATATTTTTCATCTAGGGCATTGTTCAATGCCACAATATCTTTGTGATATTTTGTTTGGAAGTTCTGTCCATTTTTGACAATGGGGTTTTAAAATCCTCTACTATAATTGTGTTGCTATCAATGTCTCTCTTGAAGTCCTCCAAGATTTTCATTATGTATTTGGATACTCCTATGTTGGGTGCATATATATTTACAATGTTTATGTCTTCTTGGTGGATTCTTCCCTTGAGTATTATGAAGTGTCCTTCTGGGTCTCTCTTTATGACGTTTTTTTTTTTTTTTTGAAGTCTATTTTGTCTGATATGAGTATTGCTACCCTGGCTCCTTTTTCCTGTCCATTTGCTTGGAAAATTTGTTTCCAGCACTTCACTTTCAGTCTGGGTAAGTCTTTTGTCCTGAGTTGCTTCTCCTGTATGCAGCATGTGTGTGATTCGTGCTTTCATATTCATTCCACTATTCTATGTCTTTTGATTGGAGCATTTAATTCATTTATGTTTAAGGTTTTTATTGATAGGTACTTATTCATTGCCATTTTTTGTACCTCTGTTCCTCTCTCTCTCTCTCTCTTTTCCTTCCTTTCCTTAAAGCACTCCATTTATCATCTCTTGCAGAGCTGGTTTGGTGGAGGTATATTCTTTTAGACTTCTTTTGTCTGGGAAGCTCCTTATTTGGCCATCTATCTTGATTGAGAGCCTTGCTGGGTACAGTAGCCTTGGTTGCAGGCCTCTGGTTCTCATTACTTGGAATATTTCTTGCCATTCCCTTCTGGCTTGGAGTGTTTCCATTCAGAGGTCAGCTGCTAACCTTATTCGGGCTCCCTTATATGTTACTTCCTGTTTCTGCCTTGCTACCTTTAAGATTCTCTCTTTATCTTAGAATTTTGCCATTTTAATTATGATGTGTCTTGAAGTGGGCCTGTTTGGGTTCCTCTTGATTGGGACTCTCTGTGTTTCTGGATTTGTGTGACTTTTTCTGTCATCAGATTAGGGAAGTTTTCCATCATTATTTTTTCAAACAGGTGTTCTATCCCTTGCTCTTCTTCTCCTTCTGGTATCCCTATCATGTGGATATTATTATGTTTCATGTTGCCCTGCGTTTCCCTTCACCCCTCTTCATTCTTTCTGAGCCTCTTTTTCTTTTCTTGCTCTTTATGGGTGTTTTTTTTCTACCTTTTCTTCCAGTTTGCTGATCCGATCCTCTGCTTCATCGAGCCTGCTTTTCATTCCTTCTACTGTGTTCTTCAGTTCAGAAACCATATTCTTCATTTCCTCATGGCCCTTATTGATATTTTCTATTTCCTTTTTCATGTTGATATAGTTTGCAGTCCGTTCATTGTAGTTTTCCTGTAGTTTCTGGTAATTCTCTGTGAGCTCATTGAGCTTCCTGATAACCAATGCTTTGAACTCAATATCTGATAGTTGACTTACCTTGTTTCATTTATCATTCTTTCCAGGGATTCCTCCTTTTCTTTCATTTGGGGATTTTTTCTTTATGAGACTCTTCTTGTCAGTCTCTGGTTCTTGAATTGATCTGTTCTGACTCCCTGGGTTTATGGTGTGAACTTCTATGGTAGAATACCTGTGAGATTCAGTGGTGCAGTCTCCTTAATCTCCTGAGCTCACTGGTCTTGTACTGTCATTTATGTTGGCTCTCTGTATGTCTTTGGGTTTTGATTGTTGTTGGGTCTTTCTTTGGTGGGTCCTTTGCTCTAGCTGGTTAAATGAAAGTCACTCCATTGACCACACCTTGTATTCTGTTGTGCAGGTGTGGACAGGTTGTATTGAAGCTGATTCTTCTGTTTGAACAAGGTTTTGAGGCTTCTGTCTCACTCTTGTTCAGTTGTTTGTTGTGCGTAATTTCTCCAATTGATTGTCTGTCCCACTCAGTCCTGGATTGAGGTTAGCGTGGATTTGACTTTCTCCTTCACCTTTTTCCATTTTTTTTTCTTTTGGTGGTTCTTTTGTTAGTGGATTTCCTCTTCCAGCAGTTGTACTGGTGTTCACCACTCCCACCTTGCAAGTTCTCTGGAGTAGCAGATTGAAATTTGTCTCACTGTCTCTGTTTTTTGGGATGACCCCTGTTTCGGTCTAATTCTGGTGTTTTCACAGCTCCAGGTTTTAATGTCTCACCTGTGGGTAATGAAGGGGGGGACAAGAGGAAATAATGGGAGAAAAAATAAAATAAAGAAAAGGAGGAAGGAAGGAGGAATAAAAAAGAAAGAAGGAAAGACAGGAAGAAGGAATTAAAAGAAAAATATTTTTAAATTAAAAAAAAATTAAAAAATAAGAAATAAAAGAAGGAGGGGACTAGGAATAATAAAAGAAAGAGAGGAAGAAGGAATTAAAAGAAGGACAGAAAGGAGAAGGAATTTAAAAAAAAGAAAACCTTCTGCTGGCTTTGAACTTGTCAGTCCATGCCTGTTCTTCTGGTCTTCCTGGCTGGGAAGGTATTGGTTTCACTTTTCTCCCTTCCTAAGATGCACTCTTCACTGTTGTCCAGACTCCAGCTCAGGTCCTAGGTGACCTTCTATGTCCAGCCTAGGCCTTTAGTTGTGCTGTACTTGAGGTGCACCAATTAGGGGCTACTCACCCAGCGCCTTCTTGCTCCTTGTCAGCCTTGATGCTAGGTACTCTCAGTGCCCCTTCTGGGTAGTTTAGCCCCACACTGAGTCAAGTCTTTCCAAGGACTGCAGCTCCCCTCAGTGGGGCACTTCCACCTTTCTCCTACAGAGTCAGTCAGCCCTGCAGGTCTCTGTGCACAGGGGCTGGGTGGCAGGTGCTTTGTCCCTGGTACTGTGGGTGTGAGCTCCGTGGACCTGTGTGCACTGTCCCCTATGCCCCTGGATTAAGTGCAGGCCAGCCACTGGGCTCGAGGCCACTGGTTGCATACCTTCCCTGGTGTTTTTGGAGTGGGCACGGGAGGGCCACAGATCATCAGGTGCACACAGTCCCCAATTCCCCTTGATTGGGAGCACAAGCCACCGGGTTGGGGGCCACCGGTTGTACACTTTTCCTGGTTTTTCTGGAGTATGTGCATGCAGGCTGTCCTGGGCCATCCATCACCAGGCACGCACTGGCCCAGAGTCTGTCAGGGGCAGGGGCTCTCCAAACAGCCATGGAGTGCCTCTTTTTTTCTATTTTTCCTTTTGAAAAATTCTTCCTATTTAACCCCTCCAGTCCAAACAAGCACCTGGTCTCTCACAAAGCCCAACCTGGCTCTCTCCCAAGAATCTTGCAGCAGACCCGGCGGTCACCAGGCCTGGGGCGGCAGCCCACCCTGGTCCCCGCGCTGGTCCCCAAGCACTCTCCTTACTGTCCAATCATTCAATGCCCCCTATAATTTTGGTCTCCAATTTCATATATGCTGGAATTCCATTGGCTGTTCACTGTATTCCTCAGAAGATCGGCTAGGTGTTTCACCAGTGGGCAGGAGGAAGTGGACTCCCCTCCTACCTATCTCACCGCCATCTTCTCTCTCCTATACTTTTTAATATTCTTAAGATAGGGAAACTAAGAAACAAATAAGATAAGTGACTAGACTAGGCTTACATGGCTAATCATCAGTGGGATCCTTAATTCTCATTCCATTGCTCTACTGAATATTACTACTTAGAGATTGGGTTCTAAATTCATTCCACCTGGGTTTGAACCCCCGTTTTGCCACTTGTTACTCATGTGAAATGGAACACATTATTAAATTCTCTAAGTCTCTGAGAATGTTTTTGGTTTCTTTTTGTAGGTGTGTGTGTGTGTATATCAAACCAGGTTGCCATTGAAGATTAAATGTGATAACATATAAAATGAAGATCATAGTAAGTCCTCTATGTGTAATTGATTTACTAAGCACTTTGAACAAAATGACTCTATTTTTCTCCAATCACTGCTTTCCTTAACCCTATATAAGTTCCTGTACTGGTCCCTTTCTGACTCCTGGGCATCTTTCAAAAATACTCAATCACTTTCAACCATTACTGGTCAGTTCAGTTTAAAATTCTAATATCATATTCAGTTTATTTTTAATTAATTTATTTTCATTTTATTGTTGTTCAAGTACAGTTGTCTGTCTTCTCCCACCACCACTCCCCCGTAACCCCAGCCATTCCCACTTCCCTCCCCTGATTCCACCCCCCTTGGTTTTGTCCATGTGTCCTTTATGCATGTTCCTGAAAACCTTCCCCCCTTTCCCCCCATCATCTCCTCCCACCTCCCCTCTGATTACTGTCAGTTTGTTCTTAATTTCAATGTCTCCGGTTATATTTTGCTTGATTATTTATTTTGTTGATTAGATTCCACTTACAGGTGAGATCATATATATGTCTTTCACCACCTGGCTTATTTCACTTAGCATAATCATCATATTCAATTTAATTGCATACATTTTCCTGCCCCTGCCACTCACCTCCACCTGCAAGCTTGCCAGGCTTTTGTTCCTAGGACCTACAGAGAGAACTGAAAATAAGGAGTGGGCTTCACTTACAATTCCCCTTCCTTCCCAGTGCCATGGGGTGGAGGAATTGCTAGTCCAGTTCTGGGATTTTTCCTCCCTCTCTCTATTCAATGACTAACTTCTCTGGTGTTGGAGTACTGGAAGGAAAATGATGAAGGAAGGACAAATGTTCTTTCTTAACTGCCCACAATTTCAATCTCCTTTTTACCATTTGTTACTATTTTTCTGACTAATGCTGACTGACCATGAATTCTATGTGAGGCATCAAATGGGATACATGGGATTTGGGGGGCCTGGTATAAAAGACACGATACTGTACAGTTCCCTAATGTGAGACATCTGCCTCTTATTCAGTATCTTCCACCACTCTCACACTATTATAGAGCATCCTACATCCCTGTTAAAGAGTAGCCTTCTTGAATGGTGTATGAGCAAGTGAGATCATGTCTAGTTACCTTCTGCAGTGAACAACTAACCCATGGAAAATTCATGCATCCCTGCCACAGCAACCCATGAGAGTGTAAACTGATTCACTAAAGCACACCTTCTCGCTCTATTCTGCTCTACTTTATCCCTGCTTAGCAACATTCATATTAATAAAATGTATGCCCTATCAGGAATTGGATGCCAATCTCCCTTTATTGAAGACAAGCAACCATTATTTCTCACTTAAATTATTACAATAGCCCCCTAATAGGTCTCACTGAGTCCAACCTTGCCAATATCAGTCTATTCTCATGACAATAGCTAGGATAATCATGTAAAAACTTAAATTAGATCATATCACTTCTCTGTCCAATAGTTTCCAGTACTCACCATCTCATTTGGCATAAGAATCAAAATCTGTAAAAGGGCCTATAAAACCCTACATATTCAGTTTCTGTTACTTCTCTGACTTCATTTCCTACTATGCTTTCCTCTTGCTCATTCTGTTCCAGTCACACTGTCTCCTTGATGAATGATGTTACTGTTACTAGGAACACTCTTCTCCCAAATAACAACATATTTTTGCTCAAATTCACCTTGTTGGCAAAGACCCATCCATCCATTTCACTTAAAATTCAAACCATATATCCTTGAGGCACCCTGCTCCAGTGCTCTGCTTTATTTTTCTACATGCCATTTCTCACCATCAACAATATTATCTATATATTTATTTTACGCCTAAAATTTGAGTTCTAAAGGGAAAGCAACTTATATGTTTTGTTCACTGCTCTATCCCAGCAGAAAAACAATGCTTGGCACATAGACATTCAATAAATAATTTTTGTTGTTAATAGTGATAAATAGCACACATGACACATGATACCAATACAAGCAAAATTAAGGTAAGATTTTAAAAACTCTGTTTTTTTTAAGATTTTATTTATTTATTTTTAGAGATAGGGGAAGGGAAGATAGGGGAAGAAAGAGAGGGAGAAAAACATCAATGTGTGGTTGCCTCTCATGTGCCTCCTACTGGGGACCTGGCCTGCAACCCAGGCATGTGCCCTGACTGGGAATCAAACCTGCAACCCTTTGCTTTGCAGTCCTGTGCTCAATCCACTGAGCTATACCAGCCAGGGTGTAAAAAACTCTGTTTTGTTGCTCTTCTTTTAATATCTTTGGATTTTCTGCAAACCATACATGTATCTTTTGAGAAAATAATATATGTTGAAAAAAGTATGGAATGGTTTTTTTTAATTGTCCAGTTTTTAGCAATTATGACTCAAAACTACATACTATGCATTACACATTTCACAGAAGGTCAATAAAAATTGAGGCCAGAAAATTCCCTTAGGGTTCATTAAGAAATGATGGAACCACCTAAGCTATGCAATTGTGCCCAAGTATATATTATAGCTGTTATTGTAAATAACTTAGATCCAATAAAGATTCTAATACAGCATTTGATTTATATGTCTCCTGCCTCTTTTAATCTAGTTCTTCCACCATTTTTTTAAATCTTTACCTGAGGAAATTTTTTCATAGCTTTTGAGGGAGAGGAAGGGAGAAAGAGAGAGAAAGAGACAAAGAGACAGATACAGAGAGACAGAGAATCATCAATTCAAAAGAGAAACATCAATTGGTTGCCTTCTCCTGCCCACCCTGACCAAAGAATGAACCCACAACCTGGGTATATCCCCTGACCGGGAATCAAACCCACAAACTTTCAGTCCACAGAACAATGCTCCAACCAACTCAGCCAGAGTTCCACTATTTTTTGTGACATTAACTTTTTGAAGAGTTTAAACCAACTGTCCTATAGAATATCCCACATTCTGGATTTGTCTGATTGTTTAATTGTGATATTACTTAATTTGTGCCTCCATT
Source organism: Micronycteris hirsuta (assembly GCA_004026765.1). Taxonomy (NCBI): domain Eukaryota; kingdom Metazoa; phylum Chordata; class Mammalia; order Chiroptera; family Phyllostomidae; genus Micronycteris; species Micronycteris hirsuta. Next base: position 48,021 of record PVJI01010569.1, read on the forward strand.
CCCTGTAACATTAAGATCTAGAGGCTTAATTAGATTTAGATTTAACATTTTTGGTTAAGAGTATTTCAGAGGTAATTTTGTGTAATTCATCTTGACCACATCAAAGATTCAAGGCACAAAATTCCTGCTTATTCAATTATTAGTGATAGGAAGTTTGATCATTTGATTAAGATATTGATCACCAGATTTCTCCTTTGTAAAGATACATTTTCCTCTTTGCAATTTTTAAATTATGTGTGAGGTAATTTTTTAAATATTTCAATTACAGTTGACATACAGTATTATATTAATTTCAGGTGTACAACCCAGTGAATAGACATTTTTTTAATCTTTTTTTTTAAAGATTTTATTTATTTATTTTAGAGAGGGGGGAAGGGAGGGAGACAGAGAGGGAGAGAAACAGCAATGTATGGTTGCTTCTCACATGGCCCTCACTGGGGACCCGGCCCGCAACCCAGGTATGCGTCCTGGCGGGGAATCGAACCGGGACCTTCTGGTTCCCAGCCCACACTCAATCCACTGAGCTATACCAGCCAGGGCCAGTGAATAGACATTTATCTAACTTACAAAGTGATCACCCAGATAAATCTAAAATCTATCTGATACCATACATAGTTATTAAAATATTATTGACTATATTCCCTATGCTGTACTCTACATCCCCATGACTATTTTGTAACTACCAAGTTCTACTTCTCAATACCTTCACCTTTTTCATTCTTCCCCCTAACAACCTTCCCATCCGGCAAACATGAAAATGTTCTCTGTATATATGGGTCAGTTTCTGTTCTGCTTGTTTATTTATTTTTTTTTATAATTCACATATAAATGAAATCATATGGCATTTGTCTTCCTCTATGGGTTATTTTACTCAGCTCAATACCCTCTAGGACCATTCATGTTGTTGCAAATAGTAAGACTGCATTCTTTTTTATGACTAAGTCATATTCTATTGTATATATACACCACTTCTTCTTTATCTATTCATCTATTGATGGACTCTTAGGTTGCTTCCATGTCTTGGCTATTGTGAATAATGCTACAATGAACATAGGGATGCATATGACTTTTCAATTTAGTGTATTGTTTTTTTTTGTGTAAATACCCAAAGTTGTTGGGTCCTTCTTTGTTTCTTTTTATAGTATTTGTTTTATGGTATATTTTTTCTGGTATAAATATTGCCACTTCAGCTTTTTATTTTCATGAAATATATTTTTCCATCCTCTACTTTCAGTTTGTGTGTATCTTTCAATCTAAAGTGAGTCTCTTGTAGACAGCATATGTAAGGGTCTTGCTTTCTTATCCATTCAACCAACCTGTGCCTTTTGATTGAAGCACTTAATCTATTTGCATTTAAAGTAATTATTGATATATGAAGTTGATGTGATTTTATTATTCGTATTTTCTTTTTTTTTAAGAAGATGCTTTAACATTCCTTGTAATACTGGTTTGTTGGTGATGAACTCTTATAGTTTTTGCTTGTCTGAGAAGCTCTACCTGTCTGTCGATTCTAAATGAGAGCTTTGCTGGATAGAGTAATCTTGGTTGTATGTCCTTGCTTTTCATTACTTTGAATATTTCATGCCAATCCTTTCTGGCATGCAAAGTTTCTGTTGACAAATCTGCTGACAGTCCTATGGGAGCTCCCTTGAAGATAACAAACTGCTTTTCTCTTGATGTTTTTAAGATTCTCTCTCTTTCTTTAACCTTTTTAATATAAATTATGATGTGTCTTCATGTGTCCCTCTTTGGGTTCATCTTATTTGGGACTCCCCATGTTTCTTGGATGTGTACGTCTATTCACCAGGTTAGGGAAGTTTTCTGTCATTATTTTTCTCATAGATTTTCAATTCTTTGCTCTCTCTCTCTACTCCTTCTGTTACCCATATGATGAGAATGTTGGTTACACTTGATGTTATCCTAGAAGCCCGTTAAACTATCCTCACTTTTTTTATTCATTTTTATTGTTGTTCTGATTGGGCATTTTCTGCTATCTTGTCTTCCTAATCACTGACTTGATCCTTGGCTTCATCTACTCTATTGTTGGTTGATTTCCTCCAATGTATTCTTTATTTGAATTATTGTATTCTTCACTTATGAATGGTTGTATTTTACATTTTCTATCTCCAATTTTGTTTCCTATCTGTTGAAGTTCTCACTAAGTTCATCTACTCTTCCCTCAGTTTATTAAGCATCCTTATTACTAGGGTTTAAACTCTGCATCTGGTAGATTGCTTATCTCAATTTTATTTAGTTCTTTTTCTGGATTTTTATTCTGTTCTTTCATTTGGGACACAGTTCTTTGTCTCCTCATTTTTGCTGCCTTACTGTGTTTATTTCTATATATCAGGAAGAGTTACTACATCTCCAAGTCTTGGTAGAGTGGTCTTAGTAGAATAGGACCTAGAGGCATAGCCTCCCTGGTCACGCAAGCTAGGCACCCACCCGCCGTGTGGGTTTTGTGTACCCCTCTTCTGTAGTTGAGCTTTGACTGCTGTTAGCATGCCAATGGTAGGAACTGGTCCCAGCTGATTGCCTATAAGGACCAGCTGCAACTACGACAGAGGTGCTTCTATGCAGGGGCCAACCCCCAGGAGCAAGACTAGCTTCAGTGCGGCTTCCTGTTTAGTGTGTCACTTGTTGAAATTGTTGGTTGGTGTTCTAGCATGGTCTGAAGTAGTCCACTGGGTGGGCTGGCTCTAGGGCTTCCTGGGTACAAGCCAAGGTCAGCCGCCACCTGTGCCTTACCTGTGACTGAGCTATAAAGCAATCTGCAGATAGCTCCTATTTGTATTGGGAATGGAGGTAGCTGGGAGGGGCCAAGCTGTGAATTGAGGCCAGCTGCTGCTAGTGCCGGGCCTGGATCCAGTTATCAATTGGTAGGGGCACATCAAGGCGAAATGCTGCTTGTTTGGGGTTTGTGAAGCTTTGAGGGATATTAGGGAAGTCCACAGCATGAACTGGCCATTTGTATAGTAAAGTCACTGAGGATGATTTAGATGGGCCAACAAGATGCATAGGGTTGGATCTCAGTGAATAACCAGGGCAGGGTGAACAGTGTTAGCCAATTTGATGTAGACTCAGCTTTGGTGTCCACCTGGGCCTGCAAGGTGAACTCTTAGCAAAGGCACAATGGCTTCTGCCTGTATGTCTGTCTGGGACAAAGCTGCCCCTCAAGTCCTCACCTCAAAGCCAGACTATTCTATTCCTCCTCATATGCCCCTGGTGCCTTTCAAGCTGCTGCCCCAGTCTATAGCTCAGAGGGAGAGTCTGTGTAAGTCCATGTGTGGGCCCTTTAAGAGAAATACCTGGGACCCCAGCCACCCTCCATCTCACTCAGCTACAATCCCCACTGGTTTTCACAGCCAGAAGTTATGGGGACTTCTCTTCTGGACACTGGAACTCTGGGGTGGGAAACTAGTATGGGGCTGGGACTCCTTGCTCCTCAGGGGAGAACTCTGCATTTGAGATATTCCTCCTTATCTTTAACCACCACATATGGGAGTCCCTTCTACCATTATCCACGTGACTTCTTCTGTATATGTGGGGCAAAATTTTAAATCATCTTTGTGGTGAGGCTTTGACAGTATACAACTTTCCCAAAATGCCTTTTGCCTATTTTTTTAGTAGTCATTGAAGACCATTGTCTCAATTATTACATTGGAGGTTACAAAATAGTTCTTTTTTCAAAATTCTATCACTTTCTACATTTATCAGGCAGCATTCTTCCTTCCCTTTTGTTATTTGTTATTTTTTTTCTAAAAATTTATTACAGTTAGAAAAAACGGTATATTTATTGTGATGAGAAATAGCCAATAAAGTGGAAAAAAGTGACACAGGAAGGAGAGGAAAGAATATTTGGAGCAATATCCTTGAGTAGGAGAGTCGGGACTTAGTACACAGCATAGAAGATGATCTGTGACAGTAGCAAGAATATTTTATACATAGTAACAGGAAGTAAGTTAGAGTAGATGCACATAAATGCATTGTTAATGGTTTATGGTAAATTATTTATAGTTTAGAAAATGAGGTCATCAGCTAAATGTTAGATTAGGGAAAAAAGTTTGTTAGACTCACTTGAGATTAATAATCATGAATTTAAAATGAGACCAGCCAATATGGTTATGTGTTTTCTTCTAGCCGTGTTCAGTTTCACAGGTGTTGATATGGAGTAGTTCAAGAGTTATGGCTGTGTTTTCACCAAGTAAGTACTACAAAATGAGGCAGTTGCAAGGAAATGAAGGACATGTGCCAGGAAGAAATTATGATTGTTCATGACATTTAAACTGAATAAGAAGTAAAGATAAGATTTGAAGGACATTAAAATGATGGTAGAATCAAAGAATTTAGGTCCTAGTGGGGTCAAAATGAGTTGGAGTTGGGGTAGTAAAGAAAGTGAGCTAGCTAGAAAGAGAGGAGCTACAACTCAGAAACTAGGATGCATAAAACTGGGATTACTAATAGGTTATATTAATTAGTGAATAGGTCTGGAGTATGACCAGGGGAGTGTCTGAGGTAAGGTGGAAGACAGTTATTTAGAGGAGTAAGTGGAAATCAAGGACTTAGAAGTCAATGGTATTGGAGAAATCACCTTTACTCATAATGGAATCATCAGAAAATATAACAGAAGTAGCATTGGAAGGGGTAATAGTGAGCCAGGAGCTAAAATCTTCAAGGAATAAGAAAAAGTGATACCAGGTTAATTGATAAAAAGTATCAAGGAGGTAAAGTCTAATGACATAAGATTCCATGCTAGGCAGTTTTGAGGTGGGGAAAGGGAATGAAAGGAACAAAGAGGAGAAAGGAGTGTATCTACTCCACTTCCAGGCCTTATTTATATGAAGGACATAAGAAAGGAAGTGGCCATCACATGAGAGGATGCAGGGGAGGCAGTATCCTCAGGAAAGATCCAGATTTCAATTAAAGCAAAAAGGAAAGAGAGCTTCCAGGGAAGCAGTTGAAGATACAGGAGATTTTGCAGATTCCAATCCATGAATTCTAGAGGGCTCAGTGAAAGGGAGTTGGGAGATAAAAGACAGGATCTGAAGAGGGGTATGTGGAAGGATATGCAGATTAGAGTTCAGGGGACAAGAGGATAACCTGGACATCTTGTGATGACTAAAATAATATTGGGCCTCAAATACCTTTCATTCATCTTTGAAGTTTCAAAGTGCCATATTTGGGAGAGAGTTGAATATACTAAAATAGGATGAAACAGTAACAGGTTTTACTTTCAGAGATATTGTAGGTGCTAATATTGGATTTGATCTTTCAGATTTAATTTCTTTTATGGGCCTGTTAGTTACTCAATAAATCCTACAGGTCTGTGTAACATTTTAATTGTATAAAACATCTTTGTTACTTAATAGAGTATAATAATGTGTTTGTCTGCCTTTTAAACCCATTGCAATAACTTTGCTGAAATATTAACACATTAGTAAAAGTTTTCTTAAACAAAAAAGAGATAAAGAACATACTCAGGTCAGTCCCAGTGTTCTCAAAGTGGATATTGAAAGGATGAGGTGGTGAAGGAGAGGTAAGCTGTGAGTGTATATGTGTATGGAGAGTAGAAAAAGGCTTCTTACCAGAAATATAAAATGTGTTGAAGTATGCATTTTAATCCTGCTCATGAAGGTATCAAGTTCCATACAGGAATGAATGGTCTTACTCTGAGCAGTTGGAAGGCATCTACGACGCCTATTGACTCCAACCAAGAGAGACACAGAGTCCAAGAAAGCGGTGTTCTTACCTCAAGCATAAAGGGATCCTTTTAAAATGTTAGCCAATATAGATCAATGGAGGAACTCTCTAACTCCGAGAACACAGGATTCTTCTTGACCTCTGACAAGAACTCAGAAGAGAAATCAATTTATTTTGAGCATGGAAGCACCCTCTTAAGTCCAAACTATTATTTAATAATATTTTCAAGTCATAAGCATTTCTGAAATTTTAAAGTCAATAAAATATAGAAAACTGCCTCCCTATTGTGACTTCTAACATAAGCAAACTAACCATAATCCAGTACGTTGTCTATATAAGCATAGAGGAATGATCATTTTTTTCAAAAATTATTTTATTGTTGTTCAAGTTGTCTGAATTACCCCCAATCACCACCCCCACCCCAGCCATACCCACCTCTCTCCTCTGATTCCACCCCCCTTGGTTTTGTTCATGTGTCCTTTATAGTTGTTCCTGAAAACCCTTCCCACCTTTCCCCCCGTTAACCCTTCCCACCAACCCTCTGGTTACTCTCAGATAGTTCTTAATTTCAATGTCTCTGGTTATATTTTGTTTGCTTGTATGTTTTATTTATTAGGGTCCACTTAAAGGTGAAATCATGTTGTATTTTTTTCACCACCTAGCTTATTTCACTTAGCATAATGCTCTCCAGTTCCATCCATGCTATTGCAAAGGGTAGGAGCTCCTTTCTTTGTACTGTTTAGTATTCCATTGTGTATATGTACCATGGTTTTTTGATACATTCATTTACTGATGGGTACCTAGGTTGCTTCCAGCACTTGGCTATTGTAAATTGTGCTGCTATGCACATTGGAGTGCATAGGTTCTTATGAATTGGTGTTTCAGGGTTCTTAGGATATAATCCCAGCAGTAGAATTATCAGGTCAAAAGGCAGTACCATTTTTAGTTTTCTGAGGAAATTCCATACTGCTTTCCACAGTGGCTGCACCAGTCTACATTCCCAGCAAAAATGAAGAAATGTCCCCTTTTCTCCACATCCTCTACAACACTTGTTGTTTGTTGATTTGCTTGTGATGGCCACTCTCACTGGTGTGAAGTGGTATCTCATTGTGGTTTTAATTTGCATCTCTCTGATGGCTAGTGATGTTGAGCATCTTTTCATATGTCTCTGAGCCCTCTCTATGTCCTCCTTGGAGAAGTGTCTGTTCAGGCCTTAGGCCCATTTTTTAAATTGTTTTTTTTTTGTCTTCCTGGAGTGGAGCAGTGTGAGTTCCTTATATATTTTGGAGATCAAACTCTTGTCTGAGATGTCATTGAAAAATATGTTTTCCCATATGGTTGGTTCTCTTTTCATTTTAATGCTGCTTTATTTAGCTGTGCAGAAACTTTTTATTTTGATGATGTCCCATTTGTTTGTTCTTTCCTTTATGTTCTTTGCTCTAGGGGACATATCAGTGGAAATATTGCTATATGGAATATCTGAGATTTCCCTGCCTGTGTTTTCCTCTAGGACTTTTATGGTATCAGGACGTATATTTAAGTCTTTTATCCACCTTCAATTTATTTTTGTGTATGGTGTAAGTTGGTGATCAAGTTTCATTTTTTTGCATGTAGCTGTCCAGCTCTTCAACACCATTTGTTTAAGAGGCTATTTTTATTCCATTTTAGGCTCCTGTCCCCTTTGCCAAATATTAATTGACCATAGAGACTTGGGTTTAGTTCTAGGCTCGCAGTTCTGTTCCATCATTCTATGTCTGTTCTTATGCCAGTTCCAGGCTGTTTTGATTACAGTGGTCTTGTAATACAATTTGATATCAGGTATTGTGATCCCTCCTACTTTGTTCTTCTTTCTCAAAATTGCTGCAGCTATTCAGGGTCATTTTTGGTTTCATAGAAAGCTTTAAAATGTTTGTTCTATATCTGTGAAACATGTCATTGGTACTTTAATAGGGATTGGGTTGAATCTATACATTGTTTTGGGTAGTATGGACATTTTCATGATGTTAATTCTTCCATTCCATGGATATAATACATGCTTCCATTTGTTTGTGTCTTCCTTAATTTCTTTCTTCAGTGTTTTGTAGTTTTCTGAGTATAGGTCTTTTATCTCCTTAATCAAGTTTATCCCTAGGTACTTTATTATTCTTGTTGCTATATCAAATTTGTTTTTTCTTCCTTATTACTGTTTCTGATATTTCATTGTTGGTGTACCAAAATGCCTTTGATTTCTGAATATTGACTTTGTATCCTGCTGTTTTGCCAGATTCACGTATTAGGTTGAGTAGTTTTTTTGGTGGAATCTATAGGATTTTCTGTGTATACTATCATGTCATCTGCAAACAGTGACAGTTTTGCTTCCTCCTTTCCAATTTGGATGCCTTGTATTTCTTTTTCTTGTCTGATTGCTGTGGCTACTACTTACAATACTATATTGAATAGAAGTGGTGAAAGCAGACATCCTTGTCTTGTTTCTGATCGTAGTGGGAAAGCTTTTAGTTTTTGCCCATTGAGTATGATGTTGGCTGTAGGTCTCTCATAGATGGCCTTTATTATGTTGAGGAATGCTCCCTCTATTCCCACCTTGCTAAGTGTTTTAATCATAAATGGGTGATGTACCTCATTAAAAGCTTTTTCCACATCTATTGATAAGATTGTGTGGTTTTTTATCTTTCCTTTTGTTTATGTGATGTATTACGTGTATTGATTTGTGAATATTATGCCATCCTTGTATCCCTGGGATGAATCCCACTTGATCATGGTGTATGATCTTTTTAATGTATTGCTGGATGAGGTTTGCCAATATTTTATTGAGGATTTTAGTGTCTGTGTTCATCAGCGATATTGGCCTGTAGCATTTTTTCTTCGTTGAGTCGTTATCTAGTTTTGGGATTAGGATGATGCTGGCTTCATAAAAAGAGTTTAGGAAACTTCCACCTTCTTGTATTTTTTTTGAATAGTCTGTGAAGGATAGGGGTTAGCTCTTCCTTAAATGTTCCTTTTTCACCAGCCAATACTATGTGTTAACAGAGAGCTACTTCTTTGAATACTTATGCTGGTTTACATTAGATTATGATGGTATTTATATTCAACTTAAAAATACCACATACTTCTGATGAATTTCCAATTCTCAATTGTAAGTCCTATAAACATATCCACATCATTTCTAAGACTGATATAATTCAAATATTTACTCCAGGGTCAAGACCATAGACAAAAGAAACAGTTCCTATTGGATTAACATAAAAATTTGGTAAGAATAGACATTCCTAATAGAAGAGTTTTATTGAGTTATTTTGATAATCTCCAGTTCAAAATGAATTCAAAATATGTCCAGAGATAAATATATACTTCAGAACTTGCTTCTCATGGAATGGTAGATATTTTCTTATAGTTAAATATAACACTTCCACCCAGCTGGTGTAGCTCAGTGGATTGAGTGCAGGCTGGGAATCAGAAGGTCCCAGTTCGATTCCCAGTCGGGGCACATGCCTGGGTTGTAGGCCAGGTCCCCAGTGAGGGCCATGTGAGAGGCAACCATACATTGCTCTTTCTCCCTCCCTTCTCCTCTCTCTAAAAATAAATAAATAAATAAATAAATAAATAAATAAATAAATAAATCTTTAAAAATATATAACACTTCCCATTTTATTATTTAAAACACAGAAGCATAATAAATTCACAAGAAGCTGAGGGCACTTTGGACAAGATCTAGGAATTAGAAAAATCTGTGTTCTTGCATGATTTCCTGCTTTAATCTCATTGTCTAGGAAATTATATATTTTAACATCCAGAAAACACAATGGCTTAACAGAATTTGAGAATTGAGAATATATTAATTTCTTAGCCAATTATTACAAGGACTATACACCTAAATATAACTGAGTTCTCTGAGACTCTTTAAAGTAATTGATGATGACAGTCAACCAACAAATATTTACTAATCATTATCTCTAAACAAGATATCTTCTGAGAGGGACAAAGTCAAGCTAGCTTTAAGATGGCCTGTACTTCAAGAAGTACATCATGTAATTGGGGCACTGAGAGGTGATGCAGACAAACAAATATCAAGACAAAAAATAAGAAGACAAGTCAACGGAGACACAGACAGGAAGTGCTTTAGTTGTTGAAGGGAGGGCAAGATTACTCAAGGCTGGCATGGTCATCAGAGAAGATGTACTAAACAAAATAAAACCAGTGGAATCTTGGAAAATAAGTAAGATTCAAAGAAGCAAAGGGAAGGGTAATGGGAGTGTAAGAGGGAAAGAAGCCAAAAGAAAAATCACAGGGGCATCGATGTGTCGCAAATTCTGGCCAGCAGGATTCGTATGCCATGGCAGCCTGTAAATAAATTTACACATAATATACTGGACTAGAAATTCTGGGACCATGCATCCCTTCCATTATCATCTTGGAGAGACCTTGAGCCATGTGTTGACCAGCTTTTTATTGCTGTTTCTCGGGCACTTTACATCTGAATGGTCTTCATTAAATATGCATGGCTTGTAGATTTACATTAGGTGGTAGACACCCAAGATAGCAAATCAAGAGGATAGATATGCAAATGAAAAGACAATAGGCTTGGGCTGAACTCAGGTCTGAGGAAGCTAGGCATGCATTAGCATAAGTTATTTTGATTCAGAGAGAGAGAGGTTTTAGCAAGAGCAAGTTTTAAATTTAAGAAATATGCCATCCTGATTTACCCATAGGAAATTCTGCTGTCATACACATGGGTCCTGCTTGCCAGCCTATGTTCCATGAGAGTCTTTGCTCCCTTAGATGTGAAAACATTAGAGCTACAATTCCCAAGGTAGATGCATGAATTTCCTTTATCAATGTATTTGACGTTCATGAGGCACAGTCAAAATATGACTGCGGCCACTGTTGAAAAAATTTATAATTCACATATCATATTAAAATCTTGGGACTTCCGGCCAAGATAGAGGAGTAGGTAGCCACTCTGTACTTCCTCGCATAACCAAAAGTAAGAAAACAACAATTTAAAAACAAAATATAACCATAACTGACATAAAATCGAAGTTTATGGAAGTCCAACAACCGAAGAGTTAAAGACACATTCATCCAGACTGGTAAGTGGGGTGGAGCTGGGTGCTCGGCCAGACAGTGGTTTGTGAGACTGGGTGCGCAACACTGAAACAGGCTGGGGGGACCACAGCTGGCAGACCAGGACCCAGTGGGACCAAGGCCAGTTGAGCAGACAGTCCCGCATTTGTGTGCAGATAAACTGGGAGAAAAAGTTCAGGAGCAGAGCAGACCACACAGCCCAGGGGCCCAGCTCAGAGAAATAAAACAGACCACAGATTGAAAACAACTGTGGGGGTTGAAGTGGCAGTGGGAGGAACTCCCAGCTTCACAGGGGAATTTGTCGGAGAGAACCACAGAGTCCTAGAACAAGCCTGCTCATGTGGGAATCAGCACCAAAAGGGCCCAACTTGCTTGTGGATAACAAGCAGAGCAAGCACCATTGTGCTCTCTCAGACCCCTTTCCAACAGACAACCTCATAACCCAGCGAAGTGGTTGCCCGCCCTAGTGAACACCTAAGGCTCCACCCCCTTAAACGTAATAGGCATGCCAAGAGAAAAAAATGGCCCCAATAAAAGAGCAGATCAAAACTCCAGAAAAAGTACAACTAAGCCACAAAGAGATAGCCAACCTATCAGATGCACAGTTCAAAACACTGGTAATCAGGATGCTCACAGGATTGGTTGAATTTGGTCACAAATTAGATGAAGAAATAAAGGATACTCTAAAGGAATTGAGGGGAAATGTGCAGGGAATCAATAGGGATGGGAAGGAAACTGGGACTCAAAATAATGGTGTGGACCACAAAAAAGAAAAAAAACATTCAACCAGAAAAGAATGAAGAAACAAGAATTCACAAAAATGAGGAGAGGCTTAGGAACCTCCAGGACATCTTTAAATGTCCCAACATCCAAGTCATAGAGGTGCCAGAAGGAGAAGAGGAAGACCAAGGGGTTGAAAACTTATTGGAACAAATAATGAAGGAGAACTTCCCCAAGCTGGTGAAGGAAATAGACTTCCAGGAAGTCCAGGAAGCTCAGAGAGTCCCAAAGAAGTTGGACCCAAAGAGGAACACACCAAGACACATCATAATTACATTACCCAAGATTAAAAATAA
>PVJI01010570.1:0-59764 GCA_004026765.1 Micronycteris hirsuta
CTGGGGTCACTGAGGCCAGCTGCTTCTTGGTTGAGAGGATTTAGGGAGTTGTGTAGTGTGAGCCGAGACCAGCCTTACAGAGGGAAAAGCAGCTTGGGCGGGCCAGTGAGCTGGGCGGGGCGGAGCCTCTGGGCATCCCTAAGGCGGGTCCAACAGTGTTAGCCAGGTTGGTGGAGTCTCAGATATGGGACCAGCTTGTTGACTCTGTGGGGGAGGGTTTAGAAAAGGGACAATGGCTTCTGCTCACCTTGATGCCAGGCCCTCAGTCTCTCCCTGTGTGCCACTGGGGCCCTTCAAGCTACCACCCCTGTGCTGGAGCCCAGAGGGAGTGAGTCTGAGTGGGGGAGTCCATGTGTGGGCTCTTTAAGAGGAACTGGCTGGGGCTCCAGTGCTTTCTTCCACCAACTGAATCCCTGCTGCTTTTTGAAGCCAGAAGTTGTGGGGACTCATCTTCCTGGCACTGGAACCCTGGGCTGGGGGCCTGGTGTGGGGTTGGGACCCCTTGTTCCGGAGATAGCCCTCCCGAATTTTTATCCACCACATGTGGGTATGTGAACAGCCCGTTCTGCATCTGCACCCCTCCTTCCAGTCTGATGTACGTGGTTTCTTTAATTCCGTAGTTGTCAGCCTTCCATTCAATTCGATTTCTGACAGTTGTGAGTGATGGTTGCTCTATGTTTTAGTTGTGATTTTGTGTGGTTGTGCGAGGAGGCGAGCCGTGTCTGACTTCACCACCATCTTGACCAGAAGTCTTCGTTCTGTTTTGAGTGCTTACGTGCACATCACTTTTAAAACCTTCCTTGTCTCAGGCAGCCTGTGCTTGTCTGGTGTGGGGGATGGGACATAGGCATTTAGCCAGCACAGAATGGAGAAAGGGAGACTTTCCTCCTGTTCTTCCTTTTCTTGTTTTCAGGGAATCCATTAGAACCCTGAGGGCATAGTCTGCGCTCTCCGGGAGGTGCCCGGGTGGTCCTCGCTCTCCTCTCTGGTGGGCCGGCCTCGGGGCTTGGGGCGGCTCTGGGAGAAGAGTCCTTTCTGGAGGGAGGTTGCTGGGGGGCGGGGGGGGGCGGAGGAGGGCAGGACTGCCCCTGCTCTGCATCTCAACTGCGCAGAGCGGAAGTCCCTCCGTGCCCGCTGGTCTCGAGGGGCCTTGGACCTTCCCTGGTTCTGGAGTGTGGCTCTTGAAGGGGAGGGCCCTTGATAAAGCAGGAGGACCGAGGTACAGTTCCTTCCTGTCGTCTAAGGCAGTCATTTGCTTGCTTGGCCCAGCAAGCACACAAGTGCAGTTTTGAATTTCCACGGAGTTCTGCGCACTGAGTTCCCCCTCGGAGGGGCTGGTTTTCATGTTTCCTGCGACTGAGCGGACCTGGTCAGCACTTGTGGGCAGATGTTCCCTGCCCTTGTCCGGACTCCGGCCTCTCCAGCTGCCTCTTACTGGTGTGGTTCTTAATGGGGTGGCGGGCCGGATGAGAGCTCTGAGGAAGGGGCCGTGCTTTCCCTGGGAACACTGGGCGGGGCACGTGGGCTTCTAGGGAAGCCACCCGTGATCTCCTGTCAACCAGGCACGTACATGTCCCCCTGCGTTTCCAGTTCCCTGTTTCCCCGTGGTGACAGAGCTGGGCCCCAGCGGGGAGCCCAGGCTGTCCTTCCGCTCTAGAAGCTGTGTGGCTGGGCCTTCGTCGGCTGCCCTCTCTGGTGCTCAGTGTCTTTATCTCCACGTGGGAACTGAGCATCCGGCCTTCCCATCTGCCTCCTTGAATGACGAGGAGAGCCAAGACCAAACACACGGGCATTTTCTGTGACCTCTTGTACTCTAGAAATTTCAGTCTTATTGTAACAGCATCGGCTCAACCCCGGAAGCCACCTTTGTGCTAGGCTTGGAAAGGCCATCCATCATTCGCTCACTCAGAGCGGCAGCATCACAGGCGTGGGCAGGCTTCGTGACCAGAACGCCAGTTACACTATTTCTGTAAGTTTACCCAGTGAGGCCCTAGAAAGATCTTACACTTTTATGAGATTTCACTGTAATTTTTTTTTTTAAGATTTTATTTTTACTTATTTTTAGAGAGAGGGGAAAGGAGGGAGAAAGAGAGGGAGAGAAACAGCAATGTATGGTTGCCCCTCACATGGCCCTCACGGGGACCTGGCCTGCAACCTAGGCATGTGCCCTGACTGGGAATTGAACCGGGACCCTTTGGTTCCCAGTCCATGCTCAATCCACTGAGCTACACCAGCCAGGGCAGATTTCACTGTAATTTTTGAAGATGCAGTTTAGATCTTTAAAAAAAATAAAATGATTTTCACCTTGGCTGGTGCAGCTCAGTGGACTGAGCTTGGGCCTGTGAACCAAAGGGTTGCTGGTTCGATTCCCAGTCAGGGCACAGGCCAGGTCCCCAGTAGGGGGCATGCAAGAGGCAACCACACGTTGACATTTCTCTCTTTTTCCCACCCTTCCTCTCTCTCTAAAAATAAGTAAATAAAATAAAAAAATAAGAATGGTTTTCTTCGTCGACTAAAGACAGTGCCATCTGGCCGAGGAAGAACAAGGAGGACCAGAGTCGTGGTGCTTCCCTCACACTGGCTCCTGGATTTGGAAGCACGTGGTCGACTTCGACCTCATTCCGCATGTTTCCCAACGCTCCTCCGGGCAGGTGGTCCTCGGCTCCGCGGACTGCCCCTCTGGTTCGGGTGATGGCCACGCACGCACAGTTCACTCCTTTCAGGTTTTCTTCTGCCGACAGTGGTGGCGTTCCGTCCTGCTGTCCGTCCGAAGGTGAGTGGCCAGGCTTCGTCTTTCAGGAGCGGCCGGGACCCTCCCTTCCTCACGAGTCATCTTTCACTGAGCCAGGGGTGTTTCAGTGGGATAGGGTTCAGAGGGTCTCTGAATTTGCTGACACGCACAAAATTCTGTGTATATGTATGCACATTGTTGGCAGAAAATCTATAGATTCATAAAGAATTCATCAGCTTTGCCAGGAGACCTAAGACTCCAAAACTTGTCCAGCCCAGTATGGCCGAGGAGGGCGGGCCTCCTGGCGGCGGGAGCTGGACAAGCTTGCAGCGGTGGGGAGGGCGACGTGGGCTTTCTTCTCCGGACGCCTGGTGGTTGAGCACTGCCTCCGATGCCTGTCTCTCGGTTTCCCTGAAGTGTGTTGTAGCTGACGGTCTGTGCCACTGGCCCTTGAGGAAGGGTGGGGACCCGTGTGAGGCGGCCATGTGTCCTGGACTGAAGTCCGGGACAGCTGTGGGCCTGCGCCTCTCACTGAGCTGAAGGGAGTGCATCCAGGCATTGAGAACGTGCGGGAAGCCCCCGCTACCAGGGAAGCGGGGGGTCTGGCCTGTCTCCAGCTGCGGCGGGGAGCGAGGATGTGGCAGGGCCCAGGCCATGATTGTGTCTGTCCATGGCCTGCACCATGGCCCTGCTCCTGGAGAGCAGTGCCTTGCTGCCCGGTGGCCTTCCCTAGCCCTCTGCCAAAGACTTGGTTTAAAACACCTCCTCTGAGGAAAAAGTACAGAGAATAAGTAGCATAAACAGTAGGTGGAAAACGGACAGGGGGAGGTTGAGAATAGTATAGGAAATGTAGAAGCCAGGGAACTTATGTGTATGACCCACGGACAAAAACTAAAGGGCGGGGAATGGGGAGGTGGGGGTGGAGAGGAATAAAGGGGGGAAAATGGGACAACTGTGATAGCATAATCAATAAAATATATTTTAAAAAAAGTAAATAAAACACCTCCTCTGGCCCTGACCGGGGTGGCTCAGTGGGTTGGGCATGGTCCCGCAAACCGAAGGTCGCCGGTTTGATTTCCCGTCAGGGCACAGGCCTGGGTTTCAGGCCAGGTCCCCAGTTGCTCTCAGTCAACGATTCTGTCACACACTGATGTTTCTCTCCCTCTCTTTCTCCTCCCTCCCCCTTTCTCTAAAAATAAATAAGTAAAATCTTAAAAACAAAGCCCCCTGCCCCGCCATGGCGGGGCCGCTGTGTGCTGGGTTGTTGAGGGGCGATGTGCCCCCCCAGGCCTGTGCCGTTGGCAGTGGCAGTTTTATGAACGACACGGTTCACCCTCACTGCTGAACTTGTGCCCCTCCCCGGTGTTCCCTGCACACGCTCGAGTGGGGCAGGCCCGCCCTGCCCGTCGCGGCCCGTGGAACGCGCTGTCGCCAACACCTGTGCTCTCCTTCCTCTGCAGGCCCGTGCCCTCAGCCCGCAGACCGCCGAGACGGACGCCATCCGGTTCCTGGTCGGGACGCAGTCTCTTAAGTATGACAATCAGGTAACTACGTCTGACCAGTGCACGCGTGGTCACGACTACACCCACTCTTAGTTTTGAGACCATTTTTTTTTTTTTTTAAAGATTTTATTTTTATTTATTTTCAGAGAGAGGAGAGGGGAGGGAGAAAGAGCAATGTATGGTTGCCTCTCACACGGCCCCCACTGGGGACCTGGCCCGCAACCCAGGCATGTGCCCCGACTGGGAATCGAACCGGGACCCTCCGGTTCCCAGCCCGCGCTCAATCCACTGAGCTACACCAGCCGGGGCAGAGACCATTTTGCTCTCGATTGTTCGAGCAACCTTTGCGACAGTGAATGCTGCACAAACAGTGAAGCTTTCATTGAGATTCAGGTGTCCGGCTGCAGGAACTGGCCGGATTCAGGAATCGACACTCACCTGTGTGGCATCACTGTCGGCGCTGTTGCAGTCACAAAGGTGACTGAGAGGCGGCCTGGGATCCCCGGTTGCACCCGCCCCTCTCCGGGCTGGGACAGCCTCCCGCTGCTCCGAGCGCTCCCCCCCTAAGCCTGGGCAAGGCCGTGGCCTGTCTGCACACAGTGCCCTGGGCTGTGGCCACAGCCGCCGGGGCAGGCACGTTGCTGTTCTGGCCACGTAAGCAGAAAGTCAACAATTCTGGATGTTTGTGAGATCAGGGTTCGGTTCACAGCTTGACCCTGACCGTGAGGCCACGAGCACGTGGGCTGACCTTGCTGGGCTTCACTCCCTCCCGTAACTAGAGGTGCGTGACGGTGTGTGGAAGGGCGCTGCCCCTGACCCCGGGGAAACGCACACAGGCCGCACCGGACGGCGCCGGGCCTCTGCCCCACGATTGCTGCAGGCGGGTGGCACTCAGATGGTGCACGCAGGGGACTTCTGTGTTCCGCTCACATGTCACGGTGAGAAGCACAGAACTGTCGGCACCGCTCCCACGTCCTGCAGCGTGCCGTGCCACTGGAGGGCTCGGCTGCGGCACGCGCCTTCGGTCTCAGCCCTGCAGAGCTCTCTGAGCCGCTGGTGGGGCGGTCGGCCCGGCCCCGGCCAGCGTTCCAGGCTGGGTGGGACGAGAGGCTGGGTCTCACGACTCCTCGCCTTTCCCTGGCAGTCGGGAAGTGTTTCCGACATCCTGGGAGGCGTGTGGCCTTACCGGGAGGGCCCTCATCCGTCCCACAGTGCTGGTCCCATGCATCAGCAGAGCTCCGCAGTCCTCCCGCGCTGGGCGCATGCACAGGAAATGGCAGCTGTCTCTGCTCCGCGCTGCGCTTCCCAGGAGGTGGCGAACAGACGTGCAGATGCTGCACCGGTGGCTGTGCCGCGCCTAGGTGCCAGCACCGCCGAGAAGGTGGCTTTTCCACTGGTTCGTCACTTGCCCTCCGCCCTGTTAGCACTGGGACTCCTCCTCCTCTGGAGGGGGCGGGGCGGGGGCGGGGCGGGGGCAGTGGCAGTGCAGCCGCCCTCACTTCACACTCCCCTTCCCTCTCACCACAGGGGCCCCCCTCAGTGAGACAGCTGTTTCCTCACGTGACATCCTGTGCACACGCAACACACAAACTTCTTTCCACATGACGCACGTTTTCTCCCACAGGCCACATGCATGTTCCTCTTGTGCATGACCTGTGCTCTCACATGTGATGTGGCACACACAATTCCACATGCAACACATTCTGTGCCACAGGTGACAAAGGTGTTTCTGCCCACACATGGCATGTGTTTGCAGAGATCCCGCCATGGGGCTGCCCCAGGCACTGCCTGCGTCCCGTGCTGGGTGGTGACCGCCATCTGTGGAGGAGCACCTAGGGGGGCGGGCATGGTGCCCACGGGCCCCACTGCTGCCTGCGGGGGGGCTGCTGTTCCTGGGAATCCCTGCAGTGTCTCCACAGTGCGACTCCCGAGTGCGTGGCGATGGTGAGAAGACTGTCACTGAATCCCCTCTCTTTCAACCTCGCCCAGGGCTGCTCCTCTCCAGCCAGGGCGAGCAGGGCTGCAGGTGGCTCTGTGACGGTCGCCATGGCCTTGGACTTGCGTAGGTCTCCAGCAGCCGGCCGTCGGGGGCCCACTGTGGAGTGCACATGGGGCAGGCGCCTGCCAGGTGCTGGGGTGTGGGAGCTGGCCCCCGGGGGCCCTGGTGGACCAAGGGCCAGAAAGGTCCGCACGCGCTTCCAGGGGGGAGGTGGGAGGAGCTGCAGGAGACTCCTGACCCCAGGGTCAAGGTCTGGGCCGGACTGGGCCATTCCCAGACCTGCTACCTCAGTGGACAGAGCTGGTGGTGTGGACCCCATTTCTAAACGTATGAGGAGGTTGGCCTTGAGCAATCACATGGTTTGTTCCCGGTGACCCAGCTGGAATGTGACAGAATTGTGACTAAGACACCCTGCCGCACCTGCCCCCCGACTGTGCTGCAGTTCGCCCTTCATGAAGGATGCGACCGCGTGTCCTGAGCACTTGCTGTGCGCGTACTTGCAGACCTGCCCGCGGAGGGATTGCTGTGCGTGAGACACGTGCCCCAAGGTCAGGGCCGCTCACCCAGGCCCAGGCTGGGCTCCTGCCAGGTGGCGACAGCTCAAGGTTGGCTGTGCTGCAGCGGCAGCTGGGACGGAAGAACCCCTTTTCCTCCAGGGGCTCAGCGCCCCGCCCACCCCTGCCTTGCAAGGCCTTTCCTGGGGGGTGGGGCTGCCCAGTGGCGTTCACAGCCCCGGGCTGTGCCTCAGGGCCACCCTCAGTTCCCTGGAAAGTGCCGCTTCTGCTGAAAGCAGTGGTGCTGCTCTGACGAGGCCAGGAGCTGTGCCAGCCGCCAGCCGGCCTGCCTCTGTCGATGGAGCGCCCTGTTCCGGCCCTGCCCACGCACAGGGCTCTGCAGTGGGCAGGGGGCAGGCCTGGAGTCTGTGCCCTGCTTCTCCCTCCTGAGGGGGCGGGAGCTCCTGGACCTGGGGGAAGCTGGCTGGGTGGGGGAGCAGGGGTTTCAGGTGGGAGGGGTTTGTTGGCCTCCACTGTGCTTTATGCTTTTCCCAGGGTTTTCACTGCAGGTGACTAAGCCCCTGTTTCTTCTGCAGGTGGCGGATGGATGTCAGGTGGCCAGAGGAGGCTCCTGACATGTCCTCTCTCAGCATAGCCCCGAAGATTGGGGTCAGGGTCAGGCCCCAGCCCTCAGGGAGTGATTGTAGGCTGGTGCTTCCCCCCCGCCCCCCCCCAGAGCTGCCCTGTGCATTCTTTCCCTTTCCTTTGTGTGCTCAGGAGTCCTGTGTCTGCCTGTTGGTAAAGAGTGGCTTTGTCACACAGTGCCCCCTCTGCTGGCAAGTCCTGGCCTTGGCCCCCTTGTTAGAAATCAGATGCCTGGGCCCCACACCAGACTGCCTGGCCCTCCTTTTCTCCCCTTCCTGCCCCCTCCTCCCCCATTCCTTCAGTGAGACAGAGACCAACTGCCCCAGGAGGCTGGTCGTGGATGAGGCAGGACCAGCGGCTCAGCAGTGTGGCTGAGACCCCACCGTTCTTATTTCTATGTGGTTCTAGGTGGCCTGCCGAATTCAGGGGCTGTGATACGCTCTCTCTACCCCTCAAGTTTAGTGTCTAAGGTGTGCCGCCTGAGGTGCTCTTTGGGTTGTGCCCCGAGGGACGGAGCCCCTTCTGTTCCAGGGAGTGCCCTTGCTGGCAGAGTGAGGGTGCGGGATGTGGGGCCCTGCTCCGGGCTCCAGGCGCGCACTGGGACCGCAGACGCGGGTGGGCTTGTGTGCTGGAGCAGAGCGCTCACCTGGATGGGCAGGCAGTGCCGTCCTGCGGGCGCAGGGAGCGTGTTTGATCTTGCACAGCTCTCCCACCCGCCGTTCAAGTCTCCACTGCAGGAGCAGTCTACGTTTCGGCCACAAGGCAGAGGCCTTAGAAATCCAGGTCCCTGCATGTACAAGCCCCGCCCATAGTGGGAGGGGCAGCAGCCCTGCTGCCCAGGCCTCCAGACGCCTGCTGTGCTGAAGCGGCAGGCCACGGGAGAAGCTGGACCCCTGGGTGCCCCCGTGGAGTGGGAGGAAGGAGAGCTGGTGCTGAGAGGAGGTTGGGGCGGACGGCTCTGCGTGGGGGTCTCGCCACCTGCACTTGGTGTGGTGTTCTCAGAGAAGGGCTGGGCCAGCGGGAGGGGACTTTTTGTTGTGGATGTGAGAGGGCAAGGGGCACATAGATGGTGAGGCCCTGGGGGGGTGGGGGGGCCCACTCTTCTAGCCAGGGCCGTTCTGCTAGCTCCCTTTGTTTACCTTCTGTTCAATAGGAGGGATGGAATGGAAAGACAAGGCGGAGGCTGAGCTAACGGCCGGTCTGGGCCGCTGCGGGGACTGGGCCAGGGGCGCGGGACCCATCTCTGAGCCCTGACTCTCCAAGGGAGGGGTGCTGGTTCACACCCTTACGGGCTCCCCGATACACTGTGTAACCCTCACGCCGACGCTTTTGTCCCCCTGCACTGGTAAACCTGACTCTAGCAGTTACAATGATGGTAATCCAATCCATCATTCAAATCGTCCACTTTATGATGGTCTGATCTTCATGGCAAGCTGTTACAGACATTTCAGGAACCAGAAACATCACGAGCACTTTGACAGGACGGCCAGGCGCTGCCCAGCTGGCCACTGGCCTCTCCGCCCTCTGAGCTGATGTCGGTCAGTCCTTCTTTTGTGCCCCTGTAGACTTTCACACTCACCCGAGTTCTAGCGCCTTCTCCGTGGCATTGCTGTCTCTGTGACTGCATGTATTTGCCCAGCAGAGCTGCTCTCCGTAGTCCCAGCGTGAGCCGGGCGGACACGGTGCCTGAGAGCGGGCAGTCTGTCCTCAGTGTGCACGCGGGGAGACTGAGGTCAGGGCCACACAGGATTCGGTGGCAGAGGCAGGGTTTGACTCGGAGGCCAAAGGGGCCCCCTGAGGCGCCTGGGTGACTGTCACGTGCAGGCCCTGTGAGCAGAAGTGGTCGGGATAGAACAGAGGCCCCCTGAAGCTGTTAGGGTCACAGGAACATCATTTAAAACTGTGTGTAGCGCTTGCTCTGATGGCTCAGCGGTGCCTGTGAGTCAGGAAAGGAAGGTTAAAAATACAGGCGGGCCTGGGGAAGGGAGGGAAGAGCGCTGGCCCTGCCATCCGAAGATGACCAGTTCCCTCCCGGGCCCTGGGGCGTTTGGACGAGCCTGCTGTTCACCCAGCAAATGTGGGGTGCGAGCCCAGGGCCGGCTGTCTCTCTTCAGGAGAGAGGGTGGCCCTGCCCCGGCCCTGCGTCGGCTCTCACAGCACCCTGAGTGTGCCCCGCTGCGGCAGTACCGGTCGCGCAGGGCACTCCGTGTGAGCCGTCCCTGCTGCCTGACCTCGTGGTGACTTCTGACTTGTCAGACGATAATCAGTGCCCCCATGAACATTCTCTGCGTGGAATCTTGGTGCAGATCCGTGATTATTTCCTTAGTGTGAATTTATTTTTGAAATTAATGTTTTATCTTTCTCATTGACTTGGGTATTGATAAGAGAGTGGATGTGAAAATTATTTTAATTCCCCCAGAATTATCCAGCAAAGCATGGAGACAGCACGGTTCACTTTTCACTTAGTGGCTGAAACGCAATGCCCTTATAATTACCATCGCAGAGCGCTGACATGCTGAGACAGGGAGTGTCAGCGCGCTGGCTCACAGCACGGGGCTTCCGCTCGTCTTCCCGAGGCGCGCAGGGAGGTGGGCGCGCAGAGCTGCGAGCTGCTGGGGCGGGCGCTGCGGAGGCCTTCGGGTCTCCGCTGTGCTGCCGTTGGATTACGGGAGGCCCTGACGTGCTCTCTCTGTTGTCTGTGCAGATCCACATCATAGATTTTGACGACGAGAACAACATCATCAACAAAAACGTCCTCCTCCACCAGGTGGGCGAGATCTGGCACATCAGCGCGAGTCCCGCAGACAAGGGCGTGCTGGCCACCTGCTACAGTAAGAGTGAGTACTCCGCCGTCGTCCGCGCCGCCAGGGGGCGCCGGAGCGCGCTGTCGCGCCGCTAATGGGCGGGCGCCTGATCTGTCGGGTCAGCGGGCAATGCGGGCTCCGCGTTCACGAAGAAGCTGCGCCACTGTGGGCGCGCGGTGCAGGGGATAATGGAAGCCCCGTGCGCGACCCGGGCCTGCAGTCTGAGCTCTTCCCGGAACTCTGACCCCTCGGGGTGGGTGGGGAGGAGTGATGTGCTGGAGGCTCTGGAATAATGGATGCGGGCGTCCCCCTGTGCCAATTAGCTGTACCACTCAGGAAGGCAGCCAGGCTGGCCTCTCTCTTGTTGCCTGCATGCGTGTGCGTGTGTGCAGACAGCCGCGACTCGTCCCCACCCTGCAAACCGCTCCTCACACCCACTCGGGTGTGCATTCGTGTCCTGCCAGCTTCTCCCAGCTTGCTCGCCCGGGCGCGAAGTTCAAACGTCTGGGACACGCACCTGCCTGAGTTTTCCTTTCCCGGCGTTGCCAGTAACTGGTGTTGGAGTTCCAGCCTCAGGGGCAATTCTCCCAGCGCCTCTTTTCCTGTTAGTAGACCAGAATACAGCTGTGCGGTTTTTTGCTACGTTGTTTCCTTCATTTGTCCAGTGAGCCAGAACGCTTTGTAGCATTCTGCGGCCTTTAGGCACTTGTAACACGTTCGGGCCATCTTTCCTTTCCTGTCCTCACTTCAGATGTCAGCGTGGTCATCCGTGTGGGCACCAGGACGCCCGTTTCCGGGACCCCAGGCTTGCACTGTCTGCCTGCACAGAATTCTGCACATGGTGCCTTCTGCTTCACTGTCACCCTTCCTGTCTAAAACATCCTTTTCTTCTTCAGGGCAGAGCCCGTGTCTCCTGAAAGGTGTCTCTGCCTGGATGCGCATCTCTTGTTCTGAGCCTTGGTTGCATCCCTCCACGGAGTGGAAGCCGGTCCCGGGAGCGCCCTGAGGTTCTTTTCTTCCTCTGTCATCGGTGTCGGAGGGCCTGCTTCTTTCTTCTGTCACCTCGTCTCTGAGGAAAGTCACTTGCCATACTGCGGGCTATGACGGCCTGGGTGTCCCCCCTAAATCTTCCCTTAGTGTGTTTGGGGTGGAAACGTATGTTTACACTCGTGTGTAAAGAGCGAGTTTGCCGACAACTAGGAGAGAGCATCAGCTGGTTTCTCACGTAAGTGCTCCCCTCCCAGGGCACGTGGTGTGGGTGGCTGCGGGTCCGTCCTCCGACAGCGATGCCTCCCCGACTCTGCGTCTGCTGCCCCTGCATGGTGTGACCCTCTGCCCCCCAGCCTCGCATTGCTGGTCCTCTGTCTCTACTCGCTTTCTCCTGGCGTCCACTCCTCCCCCTCTTCAGGGTGGCCGCCCTCCATGGCTGGAGGTAACTAGCAGTTTCCACGTGTGCAGACAGACAGGTGGGCCTACTCCGGGGGAGTGGCCCTCCAGCTCATGGACCAGTCTTCCTTTTGACTAATGCAGGGGCGGCTGGTCTTCCTCATCTCCAGGGCGCCTTCACCTCTGCCGTGTGGCACGGCAGTCACGCCGTGGCGCCGTTGCCTGCGCCACATCTTGTCAGTTGGAGGCAAGTCCCTAAGTCCCCACTCTTGCTGCACTCGGGGGAGGCTCTGTGAAAAGGTGTGCCCACTGGGGACGCCTGTCTGCGCAGCACCTGCGCCCCATGAGCCCCGTCCCTCCTGGGTGCAGACACCGTCGCTGTGGCCCCGCACTCCGCGCTCTCACAGGCCTTTGTGAGCCAGAAGTACACCGGGCCCTCCTTGTCTCTGGTGACACGCTCCTTGTCTCACGCTCTCCCCGGCTGGTGCGTGGCCCTGGGCAGGTGTCATCACCGGTCCCATGCTCGTCAGCGGGGTGAGCTCGTGGCCACCACAGAGGGGTGCTGTGTTTGCGCCGCTGGCGTGTCCGTGCACGTTGTCTGGGTCCCTGCCCTGCAGCGGTCCCACATCTGGTTTCTGGCGGTCTGCGTGGTGTGTTGGACAGCGGCAGCACCTCCTCGTCAGAGATGGAGGGCCCCCGAGCAGTGTGCCCACACCCTGTGTGGCGCCTGTGCAGGGCTGCCGAGGGCAGCAGCGGCGGGAGGCCAGCCGCGTGGGTCCCCTGTGCGAGCTTCTGGGAGTGACCGCTGCTAGCGGAGTGTGTCCCTTCTCAGAGCCCGTGGTCGTGTCTCCCTCTCAGGGTCCGGAAACACCGTATGGACCTCGTGGGGGGCAGAAAGGTCCACGGGAAGGGGCTCCAGGCGGAGTCTGGAAGCCACGTCCACGGGAGGCCCTGCTCCTGAGGGACCTTGGACTGGTTATTTGCTACAAATGACAATGTTGAAAGACCTGCTTACTGTGCCATGCAGAAAAGGAGGTGTTTGTCGCCCTGGCTGGCGTGGCTCGGTCAGAGCGTTGTTCTGTGCTCCGGAGGGTAATGGCTTCCGTCCCTGGTGCACACCCGGGTTGTGGGTTTGGTCCCCAGTTGGGCACATGGGGGGGGACAACCGGTCAGTGTCTCTCTCTCTCTCCCCGTCCCCCTTCCTCTGTCTGTAGAATCAGTAAACACGTCCTTGGGTGAGGATGAAAAGAAACGGTGCACGTTAGTGCATTGTGATGGAGCTCTTGCACATGCGCACACTCTGGACTGTCACAGTGGCCTCGCCAGTCCACGTGGGAAGTTGGATTAACTCACAGCTTGTTAAAGCCGCACAGAAGGAAGCCTTCCCCGCCTGGGGAGGGACCATGACGGAGGCCGTGCACCAAGTCCCCGCGCACCTGCTCAGCCGCCTCCCCCCCCACCCGCCCCGGCCCAGCCCCCCACCAGAGCTCTGCTCTCCATACTGCTCAGCAAACGGCCGCGGGTTTGCCGGAGGCTGAGGTCTCCGAGAGCTCAGACCGCTCCGCCAGACCACACGCCTGTCTCCCTGCGCTCGCCCCGGCCCCGCGAGGCGCAGGCCGCTGGGGATCGCTGACACGGCTCTGCCACTGCTGTTGTCAGAGTTGAGCCATCACTTCCGGTGTCTGTGCGAGGCGGTCCTCGGGGAGGGGTGGTGGGGGCGTTGTGCGCACCGTGAGCCCTTTTCCTGCGCGGGTGAGGATGGAAAAAACAAACCTCTGGCTTTTCTTCCTGATAGTTCCACAGGAAAAGTGCGTCTTGCTGTGGGCATGTGGCCGGGGCGGCGACAGGTGACAGGCCCCTTGGAGAAGGGCCTGAGCACCCTGCAGCGGTTGCCGACACCACCCAGGAAGGCCCGCCCTCACTCGGGCAGTTGTGCAGGGCTGCCCTTCTCGGCGACACCCGCCTCTGCGTTGCGGGACACCCAGGGCTCCTCCCGCCGTCCCACTTCCGGCCCTGCGGCTGGGAGTGTGGGGGCGCCGCTGTTCTGACTCTGCGCCCAGGTCCTCTGTGCGTCCTCGGCTGGAGAGCGTCAGCAAACCCTGAGCGACTGTGTAAACACGTGACTCTGCTGCCCTCGCTGCCTCCCTTTCTGAACTGGAACGTGGCTGTCCACAACATCGGTCCCGTGCGTCTGCTGTGTGTGCCTGGCGTGCACAGGATGTGCAGCACGTGTGCCCGTCATGTGTGCCACACACACCTGCTGCGTGCTTTACACGTGTCCGTCTTACCTGTCTGGTGCCACGTGTGCGCCACGCCTGTCTTGTGTCATGCGTGCACACGTACCTGGTGTGCTTTGTGTGTGTGACTGTGTCTCATCTCTTATGTGCCATGCATGATGCGCGTGTGTGGTGTGTGTGTCATGTGTACGTGTCCCGTTTGTCCGTGGGGTGGGGGCACATGCTGTGCCTGGCCGTCCCCATGGCCCCCTTTGGGCAGCAGGGGGCGCCAGCGTCCTCTTCGTGCCTCGGCACTCTGGCCCTTCCCCCTGCCCAACCCTCCGGGCCCCTGTTGGCAGGGCCTTTGGCCTGAGGCTGTTGGGAAGCGCTCTGGCACTTCTCAGGCATTTCTCTAAATATTGTCACCACACGAAGACCTTGCTTGAAAAGCATGTGGCAGAATGAGGTTTACTGCTGGCCTTTCGCTGAGGGGACTCGGGGGATGGGTGTGCCTGCCTCGGTGCTCTGGGTGTTAGTCCCTTTACCCCATGCCCTGGGCGGTCTGCTGGGCTCCCGGCCCCCATGTGCTGGGGCCCCAGGCTGTGGGTGAGCCATGGCTGCCGGGCTGGTCTGTGGACATTGCCCACATGAGGGTGGGGGTTGCCTCCGCTCCCTGGGGTTCGGACTGGCTGGTCACTGCCCGAGAGGACACGTGTGGTGTGACAGGAGCCAGTATCCCCTGGGCGTGTGTAGTGACTGCAAAACATGGCCCAGGGCACTGCGTGGGGCTGGGGGGGGTTCCACTCCGGAGAAGTCAGTAGTGAGGGTAGCCAGGCTCGCTCTGTCCCTCAGGGCCTGCCGCCATCCCCGGGCACCTGCTGGGGGCGTTCCGAGCCCTCCTGGCTTGAAGTGCCACCTTTACATGCTCTCAGACTTCGTGGGTCCCCGTGGGGTGCGGTGCTGACCCGTGGTCCCTGAGACGCCCTGGAGCCCCCGGCTGCGTGCCCTGGAAGCAGGGTCAGGGGACAGCTGCTCTTTAGAACAGCAGTTTCCCGTTTGTCTGTACTCCAAATCAGAGGAAGAGCATGTTTGAGTTCAAATGGTTACTTTGTGTTCATAAGCCAAGGGAGGAAGTGGGTTTTCCTGGGAAAGAATTGTTTTAGGGCCTCTCTTGATGAAACCACAGCCCTGAGATAAAACAACCGGGATTCCTTTGGCAAGTGGAGGCAGGGGCGGCCCGGGGAGCAGCAGCGTCCGTGGCGCCTGGCCCCGTGGTCTGCCGGTGCCAGCAGAGCCCTTGGCTGCGCACAAGCCCCGCCTCCTCTGAGGCGCGCAGCAGCCCCTCATGGTTCAGACCACCTCCGTGTTTCCTTTGCGCATGCGAGAAGGTGGAAGAGTGTTGGATTTTCTCAAGATCCAGGTGCCAAGAAGGAGCGCCTCGGAAAGAAAGAAGGTGGGCAGTCCTGGCAAGAGACCCCCCCGGAGGCCCTCTAGGAGCCCCTCCCTCCGGGGGCGGGCGTGCGTGCGAGGCAGTGACGCTCAGACCCTCGCCCCCGTTTCCGTTCCCACCCCCAGACCCGGCCAGCAGGACTAGAAATGAGAACGTTCTGTATTCCACGTTGGCACCTAAGCATCTCGTGGGCGCTCGCTTCTTTGCGGCTCACAAACTGCAGAGTGGGGAGACTGCACTGGAGTGGCTGTGTGCTGAGAAAGCGCCGGCTGAGGGCAGTTCACTGGAGACAGAAGCCCAGAGGGGCCGCGGGGGCAGTGCTGTGCCTGCGTGTGCTGTGCACACTGCGTGTGCTGTGCATGTGGAGCGTGCACACTGTATGGGCCTGGTGCGTCGAGGGTGCTTGCTGTGTGTCTTCTTTCACTGTCCGGCCATCGGTGGACACGTAGGGTGTTTCCGTGTCCTGCTGTTGGAAGGATGCTGTGGTGGACGGGGGTGTAGGCGGTGGTTTCCGGTCTCACACACAGGCCTCCTTTATCTTCTCAGAAACACGCTTGCATTTCACAATAGACCCCAATGTTCTGTGTCTCGCGGATGTCCCGAGTGTCCTAATTCCGTTGGCATTTTTCCTGTGGGCGCAGAGCTCCTTCGGGTACTGCGCCAGGACTCCTGTGTTTCCGAACGTGGGTGTGTCCGCACAGCCCTCCCCTGCGCTTGCGTCCCAGGCAGGGGGCCGGGGTGGCCGTGTTCCCACATGGGTCTGGCTTCTGTGCTCTGACCAGCAGTGGGGGGTCTGACTGCCATGTTGGCCCGAGCACTGTGGGGTCCCTGGAGCCCTTCCTTGGACACGAAGGCGGGAACGGGGGTGTTCCAAAAACCAGGGACCCGGCGTTGCTCTCAGACCACCCCCCGGCAGAGGTTTGACGGGCTCCAGAATGTGGGGAAGCTTTTAATTAGCTTTTTTTTGGATGCACTCGTAACAAACCTCTCCAGACCCCACAGCGCCATTCCTCTGTCCTCACTGACTTTCTGCCGCACCTCCCGATCCAGTATCATCTGGAAATTTAATTAATGAGCTGTTTACTGTTCCTTCCAGATCACTAATGAAGATGTTAAATAAGACTCGGTCCCCAGAGCACCCCACTGGACACCTCCTCCCAGCTTAATGTCCCATCACTTGCGCGGGCACTTTGTTTATGGCCCTTCCTCCAGGCTCCAGGCCACCAGGGGGTGCTCAGGCAGGGCCCGGCCTGAATTAATTTTTCCGGTAAGACGGCAAAGGCATGTGCTGAGGTCCTCCTGCGTCCCCAGACGTGCTGTTTGCTGTGCTCTTCTGCAGCCTGGCGGCTGGCTCTGCCCTTGGCCTCCCCGCTCCCAGGCCCAGGGGTCTGCGCTGCAGAGACAGAGACGGGCATCGCTGCCAGGCGTGGAGGGGCCCAGCCGCCACGAGGTGCTTCTTGCCCGCAGCCCCTCCGAGACAGACGGCGCAGACAGGCCCATCCGGCCTCCCAGTCCTGGAGATGGTGGGCTGTGGTTGGGGTGGGCAGGGCTGGTGGCCCTGAGCCCTTCTCCAGGGCCTGTGGACGCACCTTCTATGGTGTCTTCACGGGGCCCTCCCTCTGCATCTGGGCCCTCATCTCCTGCTCTTAAGAGGACCCTGGTCACCCACCCCAGTGACCTCCTCTTAATCTAGTCATCTCCGTAAAGGCGCCATTCCCAAGCACAGCCATGTCCTTGGGTGCCGCAGCTGGGACTCCAACCTGTGGACTTCAGGACGCAACTCAGCTCCTAAGAACCGAGGCTTCTTTGATTTGCTCATTTACGCCAGAGGGTGGGAGGGGCTCTATCTGGGTTCTGCAACCAAACGACAGGTCCTCCCCACCCCTTCCTGTGGGCATGCGCCCGGCTGCAGGGGGGTGTGATGAGGGTCAGACCCGGCTGCCTGAGGTCTGCCTGCGTGGGCATTTTTGAGGTGCTTACTGCTGAGGCCCTGCGTGGGGGGAGGCTGTGGTGTAGGCCGGGGCTGGGGAGCCTCTGCGATGGGGAGGTGGCCTGGGGGCGTGGCCTGCAGGGGCAATGAGATGGGGGGGGGCGGGGAGGGCAGGTCTGAAGCTGAAGCCTGTGCACTGGAATGCCAGCTGCTCAGACCCATGCTGGGCCCAGTGCTGGGGCTCCACGATGAAAACACCCTGTGCTGGCTGGGGATGGAGCCAGTGCGGCACAGCAGCAGGCCCCTGGGCCCTGACCACGGTGGGCCGGGGCCTCAGAAAGAGCAGAACCTGCTTGATCTGGGCGGGCAGGTGGAGTGAGGCCTCTGAGCCCCAGAGCCAGGGGAGGGTTGGGCCAGATCTGTGTTTCCAAAAGGTCGCTGAGGGACAGGGAGGGGCAGAGGAGGGACAACAGGCTCAGAAATGAGTGGAGGCACACTGCGGGGGGCGGGGAGGGGTGCGGGCTGCCTTCTCACCGGCTGACGCCCAGCTGCTGCGTCTCTGCCGGTCCCTGTCATTCACGGTGCACTGTGGTGCTGTGACTCACCAGGCACAAAGCCATGTGAAATTGTCTTTAAAAAGGTGCGAGTGCTCTAAAAATGAGGAAAACCTTCTCAGTAGGCTGGTAAGTGATATTTCAGGAAGCCCAAAGAGGGCGTTTAAAAATTAAAAATAATAAATGCAAAGGCAAGGTGGAGAATAAAGGTAAAAAAATGTGGCAAAACGGTTTCTAAGTTAGGAATTGTAGAAGTCTTCTGTATAATTGGCAACTTGCTTAGCTCATCCCGAGACCCCGTGGAAGGAGGGTGAGTGGCAGCTGGTGTTACCAGCAGCGGGAGTCAGTCTCGTGCCCCCGCAGTGGAGAGGGCTTCCCGCACCCGGCTGGGTGAATTCTCCGCGGAGGAAGGTGAAGCGTCGGGAAGACTGTAGATCACGCCGGCGCAGAGTCCTCGGGAAGCGAGAACAGTGAGGGGCTGCCGAGTGGCAGCCGTGAAGTGCCGCCCACACGCCGCCCTGCCCTCTGACCCCTGCGCTCGCAGCGCTGCTGCTGGTGAGGAGCAGAGGGCGGGCTGGTCGCCGGCCCAGGCCCGCGGTGCGGGTGTCCGGCTGGCGTGGGAGGCAGGTGGAAGGGCTCTGTGGCCTGCTGATGAAGTCCAGGTGACGGCGGGGCGGAGGCCTCCCTCCCTCCCTCTCTGCCTTCCTCCTTCCTCCCCCTCAGGGGGCCCATCCTGTCCTTCCTTCTCTGCCCAGGCCCCTGGTCTGCTCGGCCTCACGCCTCAACAGTTACAATTCAGCTCCTGCAGTGACTCCTGGGGTTTGATGGTAGTTCACCGCTCCCCCAAACCACATGGCTTATAACCGCTTTCTGAAAACCCTTTTTTAAGTGTGCAAAGAATTTCCAGCACCCCAAAACTGTCGAAGGTGTGTTGGGTGGGCCCATTCGGTACCCCGTGCCTCCGATGCTGCCTGTCGGAACCGGCCAGTTGCTTCCCGTGAAGTTGAGGACACGGTGAGGAGTTTAGGGATCCGGGGTTTCCACGTGAACTCCCATCAAACCCTTTGGTGTGGAAAGGAGAATCAGCAGGGAACCTTGCTTCGTGCGTGCAGTAAGGCAGACTCCGGCCGGGGCCTGCGCTCGGACGGAAGGGCCAAGACGGGATCCCGCGGACGCCGGCCCGTCCTGTGCGGCAGGGCCCAGGCCAGCCGCCCAGAGAATGAGTCAGCGGCGTGCGGGGAGCATTCACTCCTGAAAGACGCAGTCAGTCACCGGGCTGTTTTGGGAAATCCTCTCATTTTCCGAAAGTCCGGTGAACTTGAGAGTGTGCGGCACCAGACGGAGGAGCATGAGACTCCGGGGCCTTCTCTGGTCTCTCAGACGCGCAGGCGTGGGAGGCGGACACCCCTCTGCCGCCGGAGGCCCTTCGCCCTGCGCTGCTTCCCGGGTCTCCGAGCCGCCCTCGGTGCGGGGTTCCGGCACCTTCTGGGCGCGGGCGTCCTCCTGTGCCGCTGTGCGGGGGAGGACCCAGGCTCGGAGGGAGGCGTCTGCTCGGGGTCTCAGCCGGTCTTGTGCCAGAATCAAATTTCCAGACAAATCTGCTTTTTCCCGGCTGGCAATTATGCCCCCTAAGGTATGGAAAACTAGGCTGATTTGTGTATTTGAAAAAATTAGATGCTTTGGGGGAAAAGAATCATAAAAAATTCAATAGCGCGTACCGAGATTTAAGAGGGAAAAATATTTTTTAGGCGTTTGTGTACCCATGAGGCATTCAGACCCAAGCAGAAGTGTGCCCTGTGGATTTTTTATGTGTTCTCTGTGATGTCATGCCAGTCGACGCTGAGGTTCAGATTAGCGCGTTATTTTTGAGTTATCAGAACTGTGAACAGCCTTTGAGGATACACCGGTGTTTCTTCTTTCCAACAAGAACCTTAACAAGGGAAGGTTCTGACGGTGTCCTTATTGTTCTGCATAAGCCACACGCAACCTTCAGGTTGTAGGGAAGCACACGGAACGGACACCTGTTTGCTGCCGTCAGTCTTCGGGGCCCCCGAGGTGCTGCGCTCTGACCTTGGCTCTGGGCTAGGAACGTGCCTCTGACGTCTAAGTGACGCCGTGCGCGCTGGTGCAGCGGTCCGCGCCCCTCTCCCCTCACTGTCACAGGGACCTGCAGCCACACTCTCGGGGTCTCGGCCATACCTTCGCGGGGTGGGGGGGGGGACGGGACGCGGACGTACTGAAGATTTTACCCCCCTCCCGGGCCTTTGCGGGCACGCTCCTGCCGTCTGCATCAGGACCCCCTCCAGTTAACTGGGCGGGAGTGGAGGGAGGTGTGAGCCCACACGTTCCCTCCTCCGAGCAGTTGGGGGCGTGGCCGTGGGGGGGGTCTGTGTGTTGGGCAGGCCCCGCCCTGCGGAAGCCCCGCCCAGCCCCCTTAGCCAGGTGCTCTGGATTTGGGGAGGTTGGGTTGTTGGTAGACAGTTTATAGTTGGATTGTATGTTTTTAAATTCATTCTGCCAATCATTGTCTTTTAATTGATGTATTTAGACTATTTATACTTAAATTATTGATATGTAGGACTGAAGCATGTCATTTTATTATTCGTTTTCTGTTCATTCTTTTTGTTCCTCATTGCTCTGCCTCTCCTGCCTGGCTTTCTTGTGGATTACTTTTTTACTTTTACAGTCTGTAAAATTCCATTTTGATTTATTTATAGTGTTTTCAAATACGTTCTTTGTATACTTTTCTTAATGTTCATTCTAGATGCCACAACATATATACGTAAACTCTGGCATCTACTCTGAGGGAAGTGTAGGAACTTAGGAATCATAGGGAAGTAATGGAATCATTACTTCCATTTAAGGCCTTTGTCCTCCCTTCTTTTAAAATAAAAATATCTCAACTGCTGTTCTGAGTCCACTGACCATCAGGAGTCAGAGGTGTGTGTTTTTTTTTCTGAAACAACAGAAACAGTCTTCCCAGGGTTCTGGAGGCTAGGGTGGATTCTCCTGAGACTTCTCCCCCGGCCTGCGGACGGCTGTCTCCTCTGTGTCTCCCGTCTTCCCTCTGTGAGTGGGCCCCATCTCTCTCATCAGCCGTCAAATGTCACTTGGACTCACGAGGAGACAGACAGTCCCTTGTGCTCTGATGGCTGCCTGTCCTGGGCTCTATCCTCCTGCCGGCCGTCCCAGGCCCTCCGGGGGTCATTTTCTGTGTGTCTAAGGGTGGGCCTTCCAGTAGCAGATTCTCTTCGTCTTCTCTCGAGAACGGAGAACGTCTTTATTTTCCCTTCGTGCCTGAAGGGTGTTTTCTCCAGGCACAGTGTTCCCAGTCGGCAGTCCGTGTGTCTCACTGGCGGGATAGCCGAGTACCGCTCCCTAGTTCCTGGTGGGAGGCCGTGGAAGTGACGGCACTGGTGGTCCTGGGAGAAGCGCGGCACCTCTCTCCCGCCTTCAGCAGGCGCTCTTTGTCTGTGGTCTTCTCAGCCGCGGTCACGACGGGCCTTGGGGTGGGTTTATTTGGGGTCATCCTGTGGGATGTTCTCAGCTCCTCAAACTTCAGGAGTGCCTCTCACCAGACCTGGGAGGCCTTGGGCTGGGGTTTTCTCCGACACCCCCCGGCTGTCGTTCGTCCCGAAGGTACCCAAGGCAGTACCCTTTCATCTCCCAGCAGATTTTCTCTCTGGTGTTTGGACTGGGTGTTTCCTACGCCATCTTCAAGTTCGTTGGTTCTTTCTTCCGCCGCATTCATCCTGATGCAGAGCCTGTTCGTTGAGTTTTTCCTTGCGATTATTGTGTTTCCCAGTGATGTGATTTCCATTTGGTTCTTTTTGTGTCTCCTGTCTCTTTGGTGGGATAGTTCTGGTTCTTTTTCCTTCTTCATTTGTTACATGTGTGCTTTAAGTTGCTCACTGATGCATTTATATGACGGCAGCTTTAAAACTGTCAGGATGTGCCAGCATCGATTCATCTTGGTGTTGGCGTCAATGTGGATTCTCTTTTTCTGCACAAGTTGTGGTTTCCCTGGCCCTGGGGGACCCTGGGTGTCGTTCTGGCCGGCCCTCACCTGATGGGGGGCTGTGAGCAGGCCCAGGGTGCTCCCATGCACTGTGGTGCCAACAGCAGTGCGTTGGGGGCAGCCTTGCCGTTCTGGTCGGCCCCACTCTCACGGAGCTTCTGGAGCTCACCCTGTCCCGGCAGCGCTGACCGTGGGGGGACGCTCCTCCCGGGACTGTCAGGTTGGTGGGGGGATGCCAGGGCCCTGCCCCGCCTGTCCCAGGGCTGCACATTCGGGCGGGGCTCCGGCCTCCCTGGGGCGTGGGGGAGCCTCTCCCTGGGCCGCCCTCTGCTGCGGGGTGGGGCCGGGGGCTGCTGGGGACCTCGAGTGGCGCCTGGAGCCTTTGTGGCTTGGCATCTGGTTCAGAGTTTCCCTTTTCTGCTGTCAAGAGATAAGGAAGGCAACCATACCCTCACCTAAATCCTGGATGTCTGCGTGGGGGACAGAGAGGGTCCCTTTCTGACTTCCTAACTGAGGGGATCAAAAGGAAAACCAAACTTTTAACACCAAAACGAATACAAGGGTCACTAGACGGTAGCAGCCATGGAACAAGTTAAGGGCTCAGTGCTGTGCTCTGCGTAAAGCCCTAACTGGGGGCAGGGGAGGATCAAACACGGCACCCGCGCAGATCTGGGTGGGGCTGCACTTTCAAGGGCCCTGAGGGCAGCGAGGGTCTCAGGCTGCAGCTGCCCTGCTGACTGGGGCCTGAGGACCCCCTTGCTGAAGCCGGATTCACGGCTTCAGCTGCTCACCCCGCCCCAGCCCGGGGTCTCTCGGTGAGTTCAGTGTGACACATCTATAAAAGGCCTGCTATGCCGGCGGCTGCACAGGGACTCCGGATGCAGTCCAGACACAGAGCCCTGCTGTGCCGGCCTGCTTGCTGGGAAGACGGGGCTGTGAAGGTGGGAGAGTCTCCCCAGAGGTGGGGAGAGAAAGCGGGTAGGTCACCCCTCAGTCTGTGGTCTGGTCTCTCCTCCCCTCCCCAGGGGGCCGCTGGGCCTGGATGGCCCAGTGACTCTGTGACAGGCTGGGTTGCAGGTGTGAGAGTCACTTGGGTGGGTGGGGGGCAGGCGACTCTGAGAACTGCTGGGCAGCCGTGGCCCCTGTTGCGTGGCTCACCCCGGTCCAGTCTGCCCAGGCTCGCCCGGCTGCCCAGTGGGTGCTCTGCTGCCTGAGCCATGTGTGGGCCCCGGGACGGTGTAGGACAGTCGTCTCACTGCGCCTTCAGTGCCACCTGCCCACGCCTCCTGGGGCCGCTGCAGATGGCTGGGTTGATGTCCGTACCTGGGGACAGCACACGTTTACTTTGGCCAGAACCAGAGTGACCCAGGGCGGGGAGGAGGGCGGTTCACCAAGTCTACACTGTAGGCCATGAGACCGTTTCTGCAAAGCGGTTTGTACGACAGTTCATCTCCGTTCTTCAACCCAGTGCCCTTACGTACGGCTCTATGAAACCTGGCGTTTGACAACAAGTGGAAACTGTTGTTGGTCCTCTTGTCCAGTATTTGTTAGAGCCCCGTTTCTGTCCCCGCCAAGGTCAGGCAGCTGTGAGACCTGCGGAGCGGGGGTCCATCACGGACCGAGCGGCGCACTTGGCCAGCAGAGGGCGCAGCGTTGGGTTCTGAGGCCGCCCACCGGCCACTTCTCTCTCACCTTCTCGCTGTGCCGGGGGCACGCGCAAGTCAGGTCGGGGGCGTCCCATGCAACCTTTGTGGCTGCTTATCATCTCCTCAGTAGCCTTCCTGCATTTGGGGGAAAACCCTAGGTTGTTAGTCCCATTTTCCGTTAGGGAAATAAGAAATTAAGTTTCCACTTCCCTAGGGACCAGCACGCGACCTAGGCTCCGCGGTCCGAGGTGGCCCCTGAGGGGGCAGTTGGGGCTCTGCTGTTGGCAGAGCGGGCGCCTTGCAGTCATTAGTGTTGGGGAGAGTGGTCGTGGAGGTGGTGCGGGTCACCCCCAGGCGGGGCGAGTTCCTGGCACCCAGTGGCCCCGGTGCAGCAGAGGCTGCTGGGAGGTGGCCTCCCTGCTCGGTGGTGGGGCCACGTGTGGTCCCCAACAGTGTCACAGATACCAAGTCGGGGTGTCTGGCTTGACTGCCCCGCCCGAATCCTGGAACTGTCCCTTACTCAGCGGGTGGGCTTTGTGGGTGGCAGCTGAGGCGTGGTGGGTATGCATGTGCTCTAGTGCGTACAGAAGCCCCGGAGCGGGGGCGGTCTGGACGTGCAGTAGCAGTGAGTGGAGAGCAGGCCACAATGACCACGTGTCTGTGAGCCGATGCTGCGCCAGCCGTGTACCGTGAACCTGGTGCTGATCTCGTTATCATCCAGCTCTGCAGAGGAAGAAGCCGAGGCACAGCGAGTCTACCTCTCTGCCGTGGCCCCAGGCGCTCCCTTCCTGCTGACTCAGGACCTGGGAGGCAGGCAGCTCTTCCCCAACCCCCCCCCCCCCCCCCCCCCCCCCCCCCCCCGCTGCTGACCATACAAAATGCTGGTCCCCAGTCCACGGTGTGCCAGGCACCAGGCCGGCATCCGGAGGCTGACCTGACATTTCTGAAGCTCACCGGTGGGTGGGGAAGACGGACACTCACCTGCCCTACCCAGAGGACACTGCACCATGGCAGGTGATCTGAGGGAAGGGAGGTCCATCTCCCAGGGCCCAGGACCAGCCGCGAGCTCCCCTGGCAGCGGCCTCTTTGACATGACTGGCCCTTCCCTTTGCTGACGCGTCCAGCTGCTGTCCCTGCTCTCCAGTGAGCCTCTTCACAGGCCTCGCCTGGGGTCAGCGTCCTCACAGCGGTCAG
This sequence comes from Micronycteris hirsuta, assembly GCA_004026765.1. Classification (NCBI taxonomy): domain Eukaryota; kingdom Metazoa; phylum Chordata; class Mammalia; order Chiroptera; family Phyllostomidae; genus Micronycteris; species Micronycteris hirsuta. The sequence goes on from PVJI01010570.1 coordinate 24,570, forward strand.
CACCGTGAGAACACGTTTACGGGGAGGAATGGTGGGACAGGAGCAGAATGACCGAGTGTGGGGAGGAGCGGGCCCTTCACTCTCTTAGGGACTTGGTGGATACAGTTTAGCATTTACCGCACGTGTGTGAAGGGCTCATTTTCATGAGTGACTTGAAAAGAGATCCTTCTAGAAATAACCAAGGAAGAAATTCCCAAATGTTAATTTTAATTTTTTTTTCTCTACCTTTAAAGCCGCTTTCCGTCTGACTCAGGAGGCCACCCCACTGGCTTCTCCGGGAGTCCCGGAGCGCCTGGCCATGGGCCCCTCGAGACTTGGAGCCGAGCTGAGTTCAGGGGAATCAGCTTCCCTGCCGTGTGCTCAGAGCCTCCCAAAGGGCACCACCCCTCCCGTCGCCATGGGGCGCTCTACGTAGGGCTGTGTCGGTCCCTTCTACTGTGCAGGCTTCACAGCAGCCTGCGTGCACTCTAGAGCCCCGTGGGAGAGGCCTCAGGGCCCGATGGGGTCACACCTGGCGGTGCCTCCTGCCTCTGAGCTTGGGGGTCTATGAAGTCCCCCTTGGCCTGTACTCCACCCCCTGGCTCTGTACCCACAGTTCAGAGCGAGAGGTTCGGACTTGCGTTCCCACATTTGTTTTTATTCCCTTGTGTCCCCAGCGAGGACACCGACACATCCACACCCAAGACGTTTCAGATGGCGAACTGAGCTTTCAGAAACTTCAGAGGCTGTTACCCATTCCTTGCCAGTGGTAACTTCGTGTTTACCCGATCGTCTGACTTCATGACTCTGAGCTTCCGTGTGGTCAGTCTTGGAATTGACAGACAGAGTGTGATGGATAAAACCAGAGATACTCGCTCTGTTTTTGAGTTAACAGTTTGGCTGGGTGTACGCAAGTGAGGGCGCTGGCCACGGGGGTCCTGTGTCGTTACAGCCGCTTGGTGACTAACACGGCCCTGCTGGAAGGAGAAGCCCCTTCCTGACACAGCAGCTGGGTGGCAGCGTCCCCGACGTCCCGGCGGCGTCCCTGGGCCGGCCTGTGGGAAGGTCCTAGGTAACGCCAGGATGACTTTGGAAGCCAGACTTCTAGCTTCAGATGAATTTTCTCTCCTGCAACACAGGGCTGGGCTGACAGAGGGATCCAGGGGACCCAGTGGATGCAATCAGGCGTTAGCCAGACTTCGGGTTCTGTCCCACACACCCAGCCGTCCACGAAACAGTAATACCTAGTCCAGACCTGTGATTTCCAACTGTTTTTCTTTGAAAGCCACAGAACCCATTTTTCACATGTTTCGAGGAATCCAGCCCACACAAGGGCCCGTCAGACCAGAGCGGCTGACCTGGTTGAGGAGCAGCCGGGTGAAGCCACAGCCTGAACCCCCTCTGCTGAGAGCGTGGGTGGGGGTGAGGGGCGTGGACAGCAAATAGGAAGTGTTCGGAGTCACTGCCCTTTGAAAGGGCGGGGGTTCGGCGATGCCCATGGCTCTGCCCTGCCCGTTCGGAAGGACCTGGAGCACAGTCAGTGCTGAAAAAGTGTTGGTGTCGTGAAAGAGCAAATGAGGCGTATGCCCTGGGGCCATTGAAAATGCAACAAAACCCTTTCCTGGTGGAGGGCAACAGCCCACCACAGCCAATCAGCTAAATTGGCCACTGCCTGGTTGTGCCAATAAGGTTTTATTGGCGCGTGGCCACACTCACCCATAGCATCATGGCTGCTTTCATGCTGCAGGGTGAGCGAGTCGCTGCGCAGAGTCGTGAGTGTGTGCTGGGTGGCCCTTCAGGGAGAGCTGGCATCTGGGACTGGAGTGCAGGGGGGTCTGCGGGTTCCCTCATGTAGCGGCCGAGCTGGACGTCAACTCCAGTCGCTCGGTGGTGAGGAGCCCAGACCCCCCACCTCACAGCAGTGGCTGGGCAGCCCCTCGTCAGACCATACTCCCACCGCCGTCAGGCGCCTCTGAGGCCAGCCCGGGGTCTCCCAGAGTGGACGCCGCTGACCAGGCATCAATGCCCGGCCTGGGTGCCCACCACACCGTCCAGTGGCTGTGGGTGGGGGCGAGCAGGGAGGTCCCGGAGTGTTGGAGCCGAGGCCTCCGTCTGTCAGTTTGCGACGTGAGGGCGTCTCCCAGGCTATGTCTCTGAGGGAAGGAAAGCAGGCCTGAGGAGGGCTCGCTCGGTGCCAGCGGCCTGCAGGCCCGCGTTTTTCCATTACTGGTTTCCATTCCTGGTTTAGAACGGCTTCTCTTGGTTAATGTGAAAAAGCGACGCTTGCTTTTTACTTCTGTTTTTGTTTTTCTACTAATGGCGCTTTTTTGTAGATCTGGCCACTCAGTCTATATTTAATTTTAGTTTTTTTTTTGGCAAAACATTTTCCCTCTGCCTCACATTGTATCTTTGGTGTGAGCTGAATCCATGTCCTGACCCGTCTGGGCTGCTGCAAACAGTGCCGTCGACTGGGGGATGCACACACTGTGGCTCCGCACTCTCTGGCGGCTGGGAGTCCCAACTGAGACCCCTTCCCTGGCCAGTGGGATCCTTTTCCAGGTTCGTGGATGGCCATCTCCTCCCCGCCCCGCCCCCACCCCGGGCCCTCTTGCGGTGAAGGGCCCGCACTCTGCTGGGCTCTGCTGTCAGGACACGGCCCACCAGCAGGGGCACCTCCCAAGGCCGGCGCTTGGGGGCCGGGTTTCATGGCGCACACGCGGAGGGGACACACACGTCTTGTCTACAGCCCATTGCAGGGAGGAGGCCTGTGTTACTCTTCTGCCCACTGTTGTCGTCACCTTGGCAAAGCCGCCACTGCTCAGCTGCGGCTGCGTGGACCCTGCCGTCTGCTCATCCAAGGAGGCTGGGGGTCCGAGGGCGCGCAGACGTGAGAACCGGGGTTTGCACCCAGGCTCCTCGGAGGCCGTGGGACCCTGCGAAGAGCCTCGGGCTGTTTGTCAGGGGGTAGTAGCAGCTGCCAGGAGAGACCCTCATGGGGACTGAGGAGACGCTCACTGCAGGTTCAGGTGGTCCCCGGCCGGCGGGACCCGGGGCTGCCCACGTCGTCGCCATCGGCAACCTCGAGGAGCTCCTGCCCTGCGTCGACCTGTCACCTTCGCTGGAGGCCCGGCTCACGGCGTGGGCACGCAACCCGTTAGGTGAGACAAGGACGGGCCGCAGCCTGCTGCACATCAGAGCCCCCGAGTTCCTCATCTGTTTCTGGTCCCAGTCCCCGTGCCCCTCCTGGGATCAGGATGTTTTGCAAAACGGCCCTGGCACAGGGAGTTTCAAATGGTTCCCAAGCGGTTTGAGCAGTGGCCAGAATTGGAACTGTCGACTTAAGGCCTTTGTCCATCGGCAGGAGCCCAGGGCGGCGCCCCGGGGGCCGCAGTGCCAGGCGCGGAGGGGCTTCGGGCTGGGCAGAGGTGCGGGTCCTGGCTGGGTCTCTCACGCCGACTGTGGGCTGTGGCCATATCCGCTGCGCCGGGCACTGTCCAGCCGGGGGCTCCCCGGCAAGTCTGGGACCGGCAGGATGGCAGTGTCTGAGCTCTTTGGATTCACTGCTCACAGAACGATGCGGATGCTGTGACGTGAGGGGGTGTTCTAGCGATGAGACACGGGGACAGCCCCTCCCCCGCCTTCCTGCGCGTGTCTCCCACACGTGCACAGGCACGCGTGCTGCCGAGTGTGAGAGCGGCTGTCTGAGCGGTGTGCATACAGAGAAAACTGCTTTACACGCGTGACGTGTCTGGTCTTTTGTGATACGATTTCATCCTACATCGTAACGCCTGTGGCAAGGAGCCCTCTCTCCTCCACGCCCTTTGGCAGTGGGTGGGCTGCAAAGTCACAGTCAGTGCCCAGTAGAGTGGACCCAGCGCGCGGGTGTGCAGTGGACTGTGTGCCGGTCACTGAGACGGCCTCCCATAGTGCGGCGATGTGAGTCCTCATCACACAGCAGGGAGCTCCTGACCTCCAGATGCCTGTGCAGTAATGCTGGATGTGACTGCCATTTGCCTGGCGCGGTCACCCTGCCCCCAGCTGCCCCCCACGGCCGTGGGTGCTGGTGCTCAGACCTGGCTCCGTTTCCTTCCTCTGGGTTACTTACCTGTTAACACTGAACTGACGTCATTGCAGACAGTGCGCCGTGTGCTCCCTTCTGCTCCGTGACCGTCCTGGCTGGCTGGTCGGCTCACGTTCCCACAGAAGTTTTAGGGGCTCAGAGGCAGGTTGCCGATTTCTCCACAAAATGCCGGCTGGAGCTCTGGTTGCAGCTCGCAGACTCAGACGGCAGTGAACTTGGTCCAGTCTACGAACGTGGCGCACCCTCCATGAACAGGCCTTCACTTTCTCTCACGGCGCTCTTTGTTTGCCCTGGACAGGTGACACACCGCTAGTTCCAGGGATCGTTGGATATTTGATTTTTAATGGGATTGTTAATAACTTTTCAAATTTCATTTTCTCAATTTTTTGTTGCTCTATAGATATGCAATTAACTTTAAAAAAAATTTTTAAAATATTTTATTTATTTACTTTTAGAGAGGGGGGGAGGGAGGGAGAAAGAGAGGGAGAGAAATGTCAATGTGTGGTTTTCTCTCATGCGCCCCCTACTGGGGACCTGGCCCACAACCCAGGCATGTGCCCTGACTGGGAATCAAACCAGCGACCCTTCTGTTTGCAGCCTGCACTCAATCCACTGAGCTACACCAGTCAGGGCTACAATTGACTTTTAATGTTTTTGTTTTTGTTTATTATTCTTACCCAAGGATATGCTTATTGATTTTATTTTATTTTTTTGGAACAAGAGTGTGTTTTATTTTCCTGCTTATTGATTTTAGAGAGAGGGGAAGGGAGGGAGGGAAACATCGATCGGTTGCCTCTAGTACGCGCACCCTGAGCTGGGGTCTTACGTGCAGCCCAGGCGTGTTCCCTGACTGGGAATCAAACTCGCAACCTTTTGGTTCACAGGACTACGCTCAAGCCGGCTGAGCCACACCAGCCAGGGTCAATTAATTTTTATATACCTGCTTTGCATTCAGCAATTTTGTTTTCTGTTTTATTTCTAATAGTATGTCTGGTGTAGAATCTCTCGGCTTTCCCACACATCTGATTGTCAGCATGCACTGCTCTTTTTGTTTCTTCTCCTGCTTTTCCACCTCTGGTTTTGTCTGGCCGCGCTGAAGCAGCAGGAGCTCTGGTGTCCTGTCAGCTGGCGGTGGTGATGCGTGACACTCCTGTGCTGTCCTGTCCCTGTCCTCCAGGGGGCAGCGTTTGCTCTCCCACCCCAGCTGTCACTTTGCCTGGTGAACGGGGAGTCAGGGGAAGGAGCTCTTTTCCGACATCTGCGCGAAATTCTCTGAGGAAGGAAATGGTTTGGCTGGGAATCTGCCCCTGGTCATTTCTTCCCGTGAGAGCTGTTTTCGTTGGCCCACACCTTTGTCACTTTGTGCAGGTGTCCCCTTCGTTTTTCCTGCAGCCACAGTGTGGTTCTCAGGCTGCTGGCCCCGTCGCTGTTCAGATGAGACCCTTTTTGTCACTTGGGAAGATCAGCACCGGCTGGGCCTCCCCGGGCAGATGTTTCGGGCGCGCTCCTCCTTTTCCCACTTGGCGTTGCCACCTGCGGCACCTACTCCCCCCTTTCAGGAGAGCTGCTGCCCATCTCACCGCTCGGCAGGACGACCACGTGACGGGAATGTCCACGCCCATCAGTGTCTTGTGTGGACACACTGCGGTGCATGTCCATAGCTCCAATGGAACGGTCACCAGCAAGTGTGCAGGCACGTGGTTCTTTTCCTTTCAGCCCCCGCCCCGCGTCCCCGACCCAGCGGGGCGTGGGGGGCGACCACTGAGCCGGGGTTGGAGGCCTTGGCTGAGACCCTGCTCCTTCTCCTCACTCTGCTCCCAGGCCACGAGGGAGGTGACGAGGGTGCCTGTGAGGCCAGGCAGGTTGCTTAGTGCTCCCGCCCTCTCTCTCGGCAGATCAGCCGGCGTTGACTGGAGGGCCATTGGAGCCAGTCAGAAGTGGGGTGTTTCGAATGTCATGCAAGGTCCTGTTTTCCGCTTCCTTTGTGCAAGGGAAGCCCTGCCGACCAGCTGTCCCCCCTTGCCCCGGTCTTTGCCCTTGGCATCGGTCGTGGGCTTCGAGCTGAAAGCCGTCTGTGCTCTGTCATTGTGCACTGGCCCTAAAGGGGACGGTGTCTGGCCCAACATCTGTGTGTCCTGGAACTGGAAGGAGAGCAGACTGTGAAAGGCTTTGTGTTTAGGAATTTATGATTACGTTTTCTATCAAATATTACTAAGTCTGATTTCTTTTGTCTTATTTGTCCTGTTGAAAAATTTTCTAGCACGGCAGAGACCTAGAGTCTGGCATCCCCCCAAAAGGGAGCCCAGCCTTCCCTGCCTGACTTCAGTCTCTGTCCACAAGGCAGCTCCGCAAGGTGGTCGAACAGGAACAGGCACAGGCTCCGCAGCAACTCAGAGACCCGGGAGGCGGGTCCCTGGGGCCGGTCAGGTCCGAGCAACCGCAGGAGTGCCCGGGTGGGGCTGCGGATGTCGTTCCCACGGGCCAGAGAGGGGCGGGGTGGTATTGGCCTGCGGCGACACCGACAGCACTGCAGGCCGTTTTCTGCTCTGCTGGGCCCTGCACCCGGCAGCTGTGGGCTGGGTCTCAGCGCCGACAGCGCGCCTTGGGCGCTCCGTGCCTGTGGAACGCACTCCCGTGGAACGGCTGGCAAAGGTCCGCTCGACGCCAGCCTCGGGCAGCCCGAGCCGCATTCGTGGGGACTGCGTACCCTGCCCCGCCATGGTGCCCTGTTTTTTGAGGAACTGTCAAAGAATGGAAGGAAATCGATTTTGGGGAAATTAAATTTTTTCCGAAACAGAAGGATGGTTTTCAAACCAGGAAGAAGTGTTGAAGGGCGTCCTGGCTGGGGGTCTCTGAGGGTCCACCTCCCTGCCGCTGCTGGGGAGCGGTGGGCGCGGCCTGGGGGTGTGGGCGGGGCCGGCGGGCGGGGCTCCTGTGGGCGGGGCCAGCCGTGGGCGGGGCGGGGCCGCTGTCTCTGCTGACGTTACCTGTGTGCTCAGCTGCAGACAGCAGAGTCCTGCGGTGCGCCGCTGTGTGGAGGATGCCGGAGGAGTCGGAACCGGGCAGCCACGAGTCCCCCGACGACGCAGCGAGCACCGCGCACGCCCTGGAGCTGCTCTGTGACCTTGACCACGTGGCGCACGGGAACACGGCCTGGTAGGTTCTGCACATCTGTCCTCCAGAGCAGCCTGCGGTGACCGCGGGTCGTGCACGCCCACCTCTCCTCTCGGTGAAGAGCCTCTGAAGTGCTTGCTCTCTTTTTATTTTAGTCCCGGCTGTTTTCTGGATTGGACACATTTAGGGAAACCTTGCCACAGGCACGTGACAGAGCTGTGCCCAGGGCCCTCCTGCCTCAGACCCGCTGCCCAGGACCCTGCCAGGGCGCTGGCCGCGGGCATGGCGCGGCCCTTGGGCGCACTGCTGTGTGACTCTCGGGCACTCTCGGAGTCGTCCACCCATGCTGGAGTTACCACGTGTTCCTGCAGGTGGAGGGCGTGTCATTCCTCTGGGGGCTGCACACAGGTGCACTGTGCGCGTGCGTGCCGCACCCCGAGCCCTCTGCGTTGTCGTCCTCGAGTGTATTTCTCCGTGTCACCTGCAGTGCCAGGGACCACTCCGTAGGGCTCCCGACCTCACTGCCCCGCGGACAATAGAGGGTTTGCTGTGCCCACTGTGGTCTCAGGGACCCTCCTCAGGAACTCACAGCTCCGTGTGAAGTCCTTGGAGCCTCGGCAGATTCCAGGAGCCATGCTTAATGTTGTCACGGGTGTTCACAATTACAGGGGTCACTATTGTCCTCATGCATAACACTCCTGTGTGTGTGTGCGCGCATGCGTGCGTGTGTGTGAGAGAAAGAGAGAGAGAGTGAGAGCGTGGCACCAATTAAATAAATTGAGCCCAACAGGTATTTATTAAGCACCTGCGGCACGCGTCTGCTAGGCTCTAGAGGCCATGGTGTGTCAGGTGTGGGGGCAGGCGTGTCAGACACGGTGCAGGCCAGTCACCTCGGGGCGGCCACTTCGGTGAGTGCGGACAGCTCAGGGGCCAGGAGCTAAAGGACGGACGGTGGGCCAGCTTCCCCAGGTCCCCACTGAGGCCCGGCCATGCCGACCAGCGTGCGGGCATCAGAACCCCCCACATGCGCGTTGTAGGGGGAGGAGCGTCAGGGCAGCGGCAGGACAGTGCGGAGACCCCGGCGCCCCGCCCCCGCCGGCTCTCCCAGCATGACAGCCGGACCCCTCGCTGGATCGGAGGCCTGCACGTGGAGCTCGCTGTGTTGCATCACTGCATCGGCTCCTGCGGCCACTGCTGTGGCGCGGACCCAGAGCCGGGTCCCCGTGGGGCCTCGGCCAGCCACAGCCCCCATCGCATGCCCAGCTCCACCCCTGGAGGCCAGTAGTCTGCTCCTCCCAGAAAACTTGGCACTTCCAGAATGTTCTATAAATGGAATTCCACCCGGCGTAACCTGTGACTGTGGCTTTTCTCACTTGTCCCTCCCCGGAGGCTCCTCCAACTGGTTGTGATCCGTGGCCCCACCCTTTCTGCTCTGCACGGTCCTCGGGCAGGCGGCTGCAGTGCGTGAGGCCTTCGCTGTGGGGACAACTGTGAACCGGCCGCTCTGAACGTGGAAGTGCAGGGTTTCGCGCACGCCTGAGTGCCCCTTCCTGTGGCCGCCCTTGCTTGGCGTGTGGCAGTGTGCAAGTTCTGTGGGAGCCTCGGCAGGCCTCCAGAGGGGCTGCCCTGGGCGTTCCCCCTGCGGTGTGGGGTCCCGGCTCCTGTGTGCAGCAGTGTCACATGTGTCCCGTTGAGCATTGCCAGTGGTGTCACAGTTTTGTTACTGGACAGGAAATCTGAGTTTGGGGACATTAAGTCTGTGAAGGGTGCTGTTTGGGGTCAGACACAATACGTTCGAGGGTCATGTGTGTGTTTGCTTTCCCTGTTGGCTTGGAACCTGGCTCGGGGGCGGGTCCAGGAGAGGGCTCCTTCCTGGTGGCATTCTGGACAGCGGCTGCTGCTGGCCATGGGGCGCACCCAGGAAAGCACATGGTCCCCACTCCTTTAGTCGCTGCTGTAGACAGATGGGCCCGTCCTCAGGGCCACTCTGCTCCTGTGTGATCTGGGGCAGCTGGGAGTGTGTTGCTGTCCCCTTGGGTCTGTCTCAGTGCCCTCCAGCAGGGTTGAGACTGCAGGGCCAGCCTCATCACCACGGCTGCTGAGGGGGCAGCGAGGCAGGAGGGAGGCTATATAGGGCCTGCGGCATGCACGCTGACGTCAGCATGGAGCAGGTGCGGTCTGTGGAGGCGGACGGGGCGCTGGCCGGGAGCTCCCGCCTGTTTTCTTCTGCCTTCCTGCCCTCAGGTGGCCCGGGGGGCCCTGGAAAGTTACCTCTGTCCCTAGATCTGGAGGTCGCGTTGCAGCTGGGACGGTGCTCTGTGGCAGGCGCACTGGACATGTGGTGCTTCCAGGTTTGCTAGGACACATACTGAAAGTCGGGCAGCGCCCTCCAGCCTGCCTCTGCCAGGTGTCCTCAGCCCCACTCCCAAGGCAGGTCCCGAGCTGCGCCCCGAGGGGCCACCTTGTAGCCGCAGTGCTGAGCTCCTGTGTCGAGTGCACGGGTTACCGCTTCCTGGCCCGGTGTTGCCCCTGCGGGGCGGTCCTTCTGAACCGCCCCCCCCAGGCCTTTCTGCCATTCCACCCAGCGTCGCCTTGCACCGTAGCGGTGGTCACCGCCTGGCACTGGCTCTATGCCCATGCTCCTGTCCTTCTCCGTTGCCCGGTCTCCCCTGCAGGCCTGCAGGCCCAGGCTGCATCTTCAGCACCAAGGACAGTGCCCGGCGCCCAGCCACACTCTACGAGTGGGAGGGAGGAGAGGCCTGGATTACAGCTCAGACTCTGCCCAGGGCCCGTCCCCAGGGCTTGTGTTCGCCACCTGAATGTTTTCCACGGGGCTGCCTCTGTCTGCAGAGACGAGCCACCTCCCTCCTCTCCCACAGGGTCTGCCGCCACCGCTTGGGACGGTGGCAGAGGACCCGGAGCCCGAGCGCCGCCTTCACATCTGCACCGATGCACACCGCCCCCTTGGGGGAGAAGGGTCTTGTCTGCATGTCCTGTTCCCACATGTGTGACACGCTGACCCCAGGGGTCTCTGGGGCTCTTCCCAGTGCAAGACCCACCCGAGGCAGCGCCTCCCTCCCACGCACTCAGGGCCACTCAGCTTGTCCTCTTGGTACACAGAAGCACAATTCCTGGTCCTCTTTCCTGCCCCTCGCACTGAAGTGGGTGCCCCTGTCCCTCTGCCCAGGCAGCCACCTCCCTGGGGACACGGCTGTGGGGACGTCCCACAGGAGTGGCCACTCCTGGGGTGAAGCCAGGTCAGCCGAGCTGGATGGCTCGGGTAGTGGGACTGAACTGCTGGGGACGCTTTTGCCAAATTGTGATGTAACCACAATCAGAGAAAGACGAGTGGAACTGACACTCGTGCCAGTCACTTGTGTCAGTCTCTTGCGAAGCAAACCGAGACGAGGACACTGGGGAGACCAGTTGTCGGGGCCACCTGGTGCTGGCTTGCAGCTCCCTGGTCCGTGTCGGAGATGTTCCGGAACGGACGGGGCCTCGTGCGTGCCCATCTCCACGCGGACGGTTTGCAAACGCTCTAGCAGGTGCCCGGGCCGTCCTGTGCTCTTCATGCCCTGGGTTCCGGTTCTGCTCAGGCCCTGACCTACCCCCAACCTGGGAGTGCAGGGAGGGGCGTGTCCGCTGTGGTGGAGCCTGCCCTCCTTGGGGGGCGCCCTGCAGCGGAGGCCGCAAGGGTGTGGGGGGCCGGCCGCAGAGCCTGCCACCTGCCCAGTGTGTGAGCTGTTGGCCTCTGAGCAGGAGGATCAGCCACGGGATTTGTTTCACTCGTGGTGTCTGCCTGCCACTATGGAAACGTGGGTTTCACGGGAGGGTGTGACCCCCTCACAGGTTATCTGAGGGAGGAGATGATGCAGATTTATTTGTCCAGTGTTTTTAGATAGGTTAAAGAAGGTCATTTTTGTTTTTTGAATTTTTGACTATATTTAGAATTTAGCTACCTTAAATCTTAACAACTTAAGGACTGCTCACGAGTTTTCTCGTGTTTCGTGCGCCATCTGTTATGGACCTTAGATGTCAACACACTGTCTTGTCCACGTCGAATGAAGCGATCTCATTGGTGGAAACCGTGCAGGTGAATCTACGAAAAACTATATAATTGCATGAACCCATAAAGCATTGCAGTTACATTGTATTTTGGTCATTCGTATAGTCTTCATCTTCAAGTTTGCTCAAAAATGTGCGGCCCCTGGTGTATGTCTTAGAGATTTCTGTGCGGTACACAATGTGTTAAGAATTGCCCTTTTTGTGAAAGATTTTATTTATTTATTTTTAGAGTGGGAGGGAGAAAGAGAGGGAGAGAAACAGCGATGTATGGTTGCCTCTCACATGGCCCTCACTGGGGACCTGGCCCGCAACCCAGGCATGTGCCCTGACTGGGAATCGAACCGGGACCCTCTGGTTCGCAGTCTGCGCTCAATCCACTGAGCTACATCAGCCAGGGCAAGACTTGCCCTTTTGAATAATTTAAGTTTTCCTAATTACTGATTTTGGTTGAAGTTAAACTTCAAAACTTTAAAAAAATTTGATGAAGAGGTTTTCTTTTTTAAAGATTTTTTATTTTATTTTTAGAGAGCGGAAGGGAGAGAGACAGAGAGGGAGAGAAACATCAATGTGTGGTTGCCTCTCGCGTGCCCCCTACTGGGGACCCGGCCCACAACCCAGGCTGTGCCCTGACTGGGAATCGAACCCGTGACCTTTTGATTCGTAGGCTGGCATTCAGTCCGCTGAGCCACACCAGCCAGGGTGGATGGAAGGTTTGTAAAACATATTTTTACACTTGCTGATTTTTAATTAGAGCGTACTGAAATAAGCACAGTGTTTCCAGGCCACGTTTGTGAACAGTTCCTCCTGCAGGCTGCAGCGCAGTGTGTTCCTGAGGCTTTGCAGATGCTGCTGGGCACGAAACACCCGACCAGCCTCTGGGCCCCGCAGGCTCCCCTCCCCCCCCACAGGCAATCGGTCGTCACAGCTCACCCTGCTACCCGTGTTCCCGCCCAGAGCAGCCTCTCCTCTCGAAATCCATGGTTTGTTCCCGCGTGGACTCAGAGATCTGACAGCCCGACCACTGGAAGCGTGAGCGAGCTGAATGGCGAAGGACCCTTCTGCGCAGGGGCGTGGGAGGCGCTGCAACTGCAAACCTGACACTGGCCCAGGCGCCTCACACCGGGGTTGGGCATTCGCGGGCCCTGAGAGCGTTTTCTCGTCACCGGGCTCCGGGCTGGTTTCCGAACCCTGCTGTGCGAATGGCTAGCTAAGTGCACTTCAAGGTGGCCTCGTTTCTGTGCCCGCCTGCACTCTTACCTGGAGTCCCTCACCCTTCCTCCCGTTCCTGCGCGAGGGTGCACTAAGTGCCCCGAGTGTCGCCGGGCACTGTGGAGGGGGCTGCAGCATTGGGACAAACAGGTGGGGTCGGCCTCCCGTGGCCCCTGACCCAGCTGGGGGACCCACAGCCCGGCACTCCGGGCACCACAGACAGTGTCACAGGCCAGCGTGGGGCGCCACTGGAAACAGCCCGTGGGAGCAGAGCGGGTGGCCTGCAAGCTGTCAGCTCTGCTCCGTCCTTGTCTCGCAGCCCTGGGCGTTGAGCTGGCTCTCGGGGGTCTGTCCAGCGTTCCCTGTTCCCGGGTGGTGGGGCTGCAGACTGCAGGCTTGTAAGACAACGCCCACCTCCTGGGCAGCGCCTGTCTCCGTGGCCCCGCTGCGGCCTGGTGGGCGCGCCCCCACTGCGCAGTGTGTGCCGCAGGTGGGCACGTCCACGAGCTCTCAGTGCGCTCCGCAGAGGGTGATTGCTCAGCCTGTCCATCGATTCACTGCCTCTGACGTCTGGTGGTGTGCACTGCGCTTTCGTCCCTCTCTCCTTTCACCTATGGGAGCCACAGTGTGTGGTATGAGGGGGTGGGGCCTTTGGGGGCCTTCAGGGCACGGGGGTGGGGCCCCCACCATGGGGTTGGCATCCTTGGCACACGGGTGGGGCAGCTTCCTTGCTGCAGGGCAGACGCCCTCTGTGACCCCGGAGGGGTCCTGGCCGCAACCTGACCGGTCTGGTGCCCGATGTTGGACTCACGGCCTCTCCTCCCTGTGCGGGACTGTCTGCTGGCAGAGCCTTGGGGCCTGCAGGGCTCCGTCACAGCGGCCGAGCTGCCTGAGGCCGGCAGCACCTCCCCAGGACGAGACCGTGGCGCCTTTCCCACCTTCTCCCCGCCTCTCAGGCCAGCTGTCTGGAGTTGAGTATAGGCCGGTGAAAACCGCCCACTGAGAAGTGCCACCCTCTCGCCCTCACGTGTCTCCCAGAGTGTCAGTGACGTCACCGCAGCAGAGCAGGAGCGCGGGTCGCAGGGCCACATTGCCGCCGTCTCTCCCCACTCGGGTTTTCATGTCTCTCGCGGAGACCGCGCGTGTGGCACCGTGCTTATCAGAAAAGGGGTGGAAAAGGGACAGAGAGCACGTACTGGTGGTCACAGTGCTGTGGCCGCGCGTGTGGTTCCTGACTGTGCTACCTGCCCACGGCGTCCCCCCGAGGCATGGTGACTTTCGGTCTCGGTCATTCTCGTATGCACTGCATCAGTGAGGACGCCGGGGCTGCGAGTGACAGGGGACTGTGGCCCGTGCTGGCCAGACTGTGGACATGACCGGAGACCCGCAGGCAGACCGCAGCTGGCCCTCGTCTCCCCTGGTGCGCCGGCTGCATCGCGTGCCGGCAGGGACAGCTACAGGAGGTGTGGTGCCCTGCCCCAAACCAGCACCTGTGCGTGCCCCCGAAGACCCCGCCGCAGGCCCCTTCCCATCTCATTGGTCGGAACGGCCCCCCTGGGTCAGTCAGGTGCTGGGAGGGCGTGTTGGAGGGGGTCTCAGGCAGCTTGGCCGACGGAGTGGACGTCGCGGCAAGGCGCTCGCACAGCAGAAGCATCTCTGCCGCACGGTTCAGGCTGGCGTGGGCACATGCCGCCTGGCGAGGGCATCTCCTGGTGATGGATGGCACCTGCCCTCTGTGTGCTCCAGGGGTGGGCAGCGGGGGCGGGGGGGCAGGACGAGGGCTGCTGCCGGGGTTAGTCCTTCTAAGGGCAGTGACATGCTGACAGCTTGGCCGAGGCCCCGCTGGGTCGCGATGGGCGTCGGGGGGCAGCACTTAGCTGCATGTTGGGGACCTCCAGTCCGTGCTCATGCTGCCCCTTCTGCCCCCAGCGTCGTGTGGGAGCCCACGGGAGACGGGAGCAGAGTCCTGTCGCTGGCGGACAACCACATCCTGCTGTGGGACCTGCAGGAGAGCTCCCGCCGGGCTGTGGTGAGTACCGGGCCGAGTCCTCAGCTTCTGAGCCTTTCAGATTGGACTTTGTCTGAATTTAGAACGCGCTGCTTGACTCGTGTGTGTTTAGAATTTTGACATTAATTATGAAGTGATGAGTGAATGCATTGGATTACCGATGAAAGAACCGAGTGACTGGCCCCGTTGGGTGAAAGCCGCTCTGCGCTGGGCCTCGGCCGTGTGCGGGTGTGACAGAACCCCGAAGGCTGGCGGAACCCCTCTTTCCTCGTAGCCTGTCCGCAGGAGACAGTGGGCTGTCCAGCAGTGTTTCTTCTGTGCGAAGTGTTCTGTCCTTTTAAGGCATGGATTTTCAGTCTGTTTGGTTCAAACCACTGTTTCGGCAGGCGCTGACCGGCTTTCCTCAAGCCTGCACGCGAATGTGGGGGTGACTTGGCCGTGACGGACGGACCCGTCAGCCAGGGCGCCCTCCTCTCCCTCCCGTGCACGGCAGGGCTCAGGGCGCCATCACCAGACATACCAGCAGCCCCTGTGCACGTGGGAGAGAGACCGTGGGACCCCCGCCATGGTTGGGCGCCCACACTTCACGGCCAGTGTCCAGTCTCCAAGGACGGGACAGCTGGGTCCTCCCACTTCCCCACCAGGAGACGCCATCTCCCCCGACGACGGGCCGCCCCCTCGCACCTGCTTCGTGTTAGCCGGCTCTATGGAACCAGGTCTCTCAGATGATCATCATTCTAGATACTTTGTCTCTTAGATGATCGTCACTCTCGATACCTTGTCTCCCAGATGATGATGTCGCTCCACTTTGTCTCCCACAGGGAAACGGTCTGCTGTTTGGCGTGTATACGTTTTCACATGGGATCCCTTAAAATTCTCTCCTTTAGAGTGTGGTTTTTACCTGCGTTCACAATTTCATTGCATTTGTTTATGTCAAAATAAGAATGTGGAAGAGAAAGAAAAAGCACTTTGAGAAGATAAAGGTCCTTAGCTCCTTACTCCCGGGAGAGCCAGGCTGCTGCGTGAGGCCGGGGCATCGAGGGCAGGCACCTCCATGCGGGGCACGTCCATGCTTTGGGCCTGCAATGTGATCACCCTTCCGCTCACGGTGCCTCACAGCGTCAGTCGGTCCGTCCCCCGGCCCGGCCGGTGGGAGAGACGGCGTGGGCAGTGGCTGGTGGCTACCGATCTGTGACACAGAACGCAGAGTGTCAGTCGGCGTTTTAGAGCCCTCATGGTCAGAAGGGGGTCCCGTAGCCTCCGGCAGGTGCTTCAGAGTTGGCCTGTCTTTGTTCGAGTAAGTGACACGTAAGGGGAAATGTTGCTGCTTTTATTAGAATAAAGGAACATGGGACACCTATCTGCAGTGCAGACCGCACCACAGGCTCAGGGTGAAATAGGGCCCTTGAAGGAGGCCCAGCGCCCAAGGCTGTTCCCTGCGGCCCGCAGGTCTGGAGCTCGCCGGGCGCCCCGGTCAGCGTCCAGGGGCGCGCCCGTCACCCCTCCTCCAGCTACGCACAGCCCGGGGCACAGGGGCGGCCCTCTCCCGGCAGAGGCGTGGGGGCGAGTGGGGTGGGGGCTCGGCTGCTGGTCTGGGCAGGGCAGCCTGCAGCCCTGCCGGCGCTCCCAGCAGGAGGTGGCCATGGGCAGGGGCGTCGGGCTCCTGCCCCAGGACTCAGCGGGCTGTTGGCCCCCCAGCCCCGCCACTGCCCCCACGTCAGACTCCTGCCCAGCCCCGCAGTGCTCACCGGGAGCTGGTTCTCTGCAGAGCCCCGTCCGGTCGCCTCAGCCCCTCTTCCGCCCCCAGCAGCACTCTGTCAATGTCGTCTGACCCCCGGCCGCTGCGTTTAGTGCCGAGACCCTCTGATCGATCTGGCCGTCTCCACACCCGCGCCTCGATTTTTTTCATTGTTTGAGGATATTGCCTTGTGTGGGGAATCTAATCTCAGGCTCACTGCATCATTACCCTTTGCAATTAAACCACAGGTTCTTTGCCATTTATAATCATTAGCAAGAGCCCAGGGGAGGCCTGGGGGCGGGTCTGCGGGGTCCCAGGCCCCGGTGAAGGCAGAGGGGTGCCCCCGCCCCCATTTCGCTCTGTGCTCATTCATCTCCAGGCTGCAGCAGCTTTCACGGGCCGTGGACATAAATAACTCCCGCCGTGGTGAGCAGCACATCGGTGTGGGGGCCCCAAAGAGGAGGCCAGTGGGTCGTCTGCATGCAGCGGCACCTCTGCAAGGAGAGAATGGGCTCCAAGGGCTCCGTGTGCTTTTAGAGACTTTGTCCACCGCCACCTGACACTCCGCTTCCTGCCCTTGCGACAAGGCTCCGGGCAGGGCAGGGAAGGGCGGTCAGAGCTCGTCTCACTCGCTCTCCAGGCTCACTGTCCAGATGTTCAAGTCCAGAGCCTGGCGGGCTGGGCTCTAGCATCAGCCGGCTGCTTCCTGTGCCGTCCCCGTTGCCTCGGGCATGTGCCCGGCCCCTGCATGTGGGACACGGCCCAGGGCGCAGACCCCACCGCCAGCCTCCTCTGAAGCGCGGTGCAGCTGGGCAAGTGGGCGTGGGTGGAAGTGGGCTTTGTGGCTCTGGGCGGGCCCCTCGCTGAGGGGACGTCCCGTCACCTGTGTCTCGGTCCCTGAGGAGGAAGTAGTCATGCTCATCCTTTTGCCCGTCTCTTGTCTTTCCATCCTCTCAGCAGGGCCTTCTTCTGCAGAGCAAAATTTAAGAATTTTTTTTTTAATTACTTTATTGTTGTTCAATTACAGTTATTTGCATCCTCTCCCCTCTCCTCCCCCCTCCCCCCAGAAGAATTTTTTTAATAGCCCTGGTTGGTGTGGCTCAGGGGATTGAGTGCCGGCCTGTGAACCAAAGGGTCACCGGTTCGATTCCCAGTCGGGGCACATGCCTGGGTCGTGGGCTGGGTCCCCAGTGAGGGGTGAGTGAGAGGCAACCACACACTGATGTTTCTCTCCCTCCTTTCCTTGCTCTACAAATAAATAACAAAATCTTTAAGAAAGGGAATTTCTTTAATAGACTTTAATTTTCAGAGCAGTTTTAGGTTCACAGTGGAACTGAGGGGAAGGTACAGAGATTTCCCTTCTCCCTCCAGCCCCCGGTGTACCCCCCCCCAGTCAGCACCCCCCACCAGAGTGGGGCATCGTCGTGAACTCGCCGGGACGCCGCTGGCCTCCTTCCCGCAGGACAGTGCCTGACAACCCCCGAGAACGTGCCGCCCTCCCTCTGTCCTGTTCGAGAGGGAGCCCCTGCCGCTCCGAGTGCCCGCGCGGTGTGGCACGGGTCCTGTCAGGGTCGCCGCTCAGCCAGGGCCAGTGGCCAGCGCTGACGCGGAGGGTGACAGGGTGCCTGGGGGCCACGACACCAGCCTGCTGCGTGCTGCGCTCAGAGGTGACGACAGACTGCGCAGTGCCCTCCACACCGTCACTCCTCGCTGATTTTGGAGTTGTCCCTTTAAAGAGAGACACAGACGTCGGGGTCATGTGCTCTGATTCTCATGTGACAGACTGACAGACGAGGAGAAAAGGTTTAGGGAAGCCAGGGACTTCCTGACGGCGACTCGGTTTGAGTGACAGATCTGGCCTAGTGCCAGCCCGCCCCCATGGAGGCGCCCCCAGAACCTGTGGGCCTGCGCTTGAAAGTCTCAAATGGTGGGTGACATTTCTTTCTGTGAGGGCAATTTGATTTTTGGAGTGATTTGGAGCAAAATCCGGTAAGTAGGACAGTTCACCAAGCTTCGTGAAGTTGGCTCATGGAAAACCCATGAAAGCCCCGTGAAAACGGGTTTTCTCGAGGAACTTACAAAGAGAGTCGAGATCCCGCAACACGGTGAGCAGCATCCACATCACTCGAACCCATCAGAGAGCTGCCACGTCCACGGTGCTTCCGGGGCTTGCTTCACACAGCCCCGATTTTAGAGACGATGTGGAATCACTCATCAGCAGCATCACAGCTGTACGTGTCTTAGAGACGACTGGTCTTCCAGTTGGAGCGTGGAAATAAATCGTCAGACACGAAACGGACTCGGTGTTGGTGTTCACCGAGTGAGCGTTGTTGCCCAAGCTCTCCAAAGGTTTCTCTTCGGCAACAGGAAATAGAGAATGCACTTAAAGACTAAGGACCTGTAGCGACAACAGCTGCCCGGCCTGGGGTGGGGTGGCGGGGGCACAGTGTGGGCACAGCGTGGGCCCGGGCTGGTGGCGGCCTGTCCCGGGGCTGTGGGGCCCCGTGGCCGAGCTGGGGCCCAGGGGCGGCCCCTGCTTTCTGCGGAGCTGTTCCCAGCTACAGGGTCTGCAGCGGAGAGGCAGTGCCTTCAGTTTACATTCCCAGGGTTGGCCTGGGTCGGCTGTGGCTGAGGTGAACGGGACGCTGGTCTCCTGGGGGTCTGGGGAGCGTCTGAGTAGCGCGGACATGTTGCTGGGGGCTGCCGGGGTGGCTGTGGCCCCCAGGAGTCACAGGCGGGACACATGCCGCCACCTGCCCCAGCGCGCAGCCTCCCTCGGGCTTCTGTCCGGATCTCCGGGCCTGTCTCCAGGTCCCTCTCAGAGCGTTCCTGAGAGCGAGTCCCGTCTTCAGACGAGGCAGTGATGGTGGCCATGCGCCCAGGGGGACAAATGGCAGACAGTGCAGAGACACTGGCCACATGCCGGCCCCGCCTTCAGAAGTCACTGTGGGGACCAGGTCTCAACCCCAAATCTAAACGATGATGCAGCGAGTGGGACACATTTGCATAAAACCCCAGGCGGGTGGGTGGGGAATGCGATGAGCAGGGAGCCCTTCCCCAGGCTCCACCCCAGCCCCCCCACCCTGCATCTAGGAGGTGGGGGTTTCTGCCCAAAGACAGCCCCCGTGTGCATCTTGCAAGGTCGTTGTCATTGCCTGCTGAGGTTTAGGCCATGTCTGTGTAACAGATTTGGGAACCCGGGAGGCAGAGGGGGAGGGGCGCTTGTGCAGAACGTGTGACTCGGCCCCAGCTATTGTCCTGCTGTCGCTGGACATGGCCGCGTGGGCTGCACTGGCTTCGTGTCCGTCCCCAGCGCAGCCGGACGTGTGGTGTTTGTGTTGTCCCTCCGAGTTCGAGCCGCTTCGCTCCGATCGCTCCCTCGCAAGCCCCGTGCACTGGTGGGTCTGCTGATGTGCTTGCTGGTTTGGGTGTGCCTAGTTTTGTACTTTTTCCCAAATAAGGTTCAAACACTCCAGCCTTTTAAGGTTGGTAAACAAAGACCGAGCTTCCTGATTGTCTTCAGCACTGACACTCCCTGCAGTCCGTGGCGCAGGGCGTTGCGGTCACGCTTCCTTCCTGTCTCCTTCCTTTGGCAGCTGGCCAGCTCTGCCTCACTGGAAGGGAAGGGGCAGCTGAAGTTCACGTCCGGGCGGTGGAGCCCACACCACAACTGCACCCAGGTGGCCACAGCGAACGACACGGCCGTCCGAGGCTGGGACATGCGGAGCATGAGGTCAGTGATGGGTGTGGGCCCAGGGGCTCCGGGTGCCTTGTCCTCTCTCTGCCCCTCACCCACGCGGGCCCCTCCGAGCCTGGTGTGTTTGGGGCATGTGGCTTGTCTGTCTCCATCTTGTTCTGTTTCCCCTCCCCACCGCGAGTGGCCATGGCTGTGGCCGTGGCCCGTCGGTGCTCTGTTGGTTGTTCAGTGCTCCGCATGGGCCACCAGCGCTGGCTGTTTCCAGGGAGTTGGAGATCGGGCCTGGTGTCACCGTCCACTCAGGTCTCCGTGAGCAGAGACCACAGGCTGACATCGTGGTCCTCTGTTTGCGAGTGCGGCGTGGTCTGCGACTGTTTCTGTGCCTGCCAGGCGATCGAAGTGGGTCGTTTCGGTCACGACGCACAGCACCGGCCGTTCTCACGGGAAAACGGGAGCAGTTTTCTGTCCCAGGTGTCGTTTGACAGGCGGCGGAGCACCGGTGCGCGCAGCTGTTGTCATGGCGACGGAGCCCTGCCGCCTCTGTGAGTGCGGCTCACCCCCTGTGCGCATCAGTTATCGCCAGCTGCAGAGAGGAGCCCCGAAACCACTCCCACCGCCTTCCAGGGTAGGGGGGCACTGCTTTAAATTGAGTTCCCCGGCCCCTCTGCACACTCGGCCAGCGCACACTCAGCCGCCGCGTGCCACCTGTGCACACTTGCGCCAGCCGGGCTGGGAGCCCCGCACACCCGCCCCGCCCGCGGCCTCACCTCCTGCGTGGCTGTCATCCTTTTCTGACGGAGGTGCAGACTCTCCGTGTCTGCGGCAGGGCACCCGAAGGGGGACCGTCCAGGTCCCAACAGACGTGAGGGACGTGGCTTTGCAGGGCGACATCCGGCAGTTGCCGCCTCTGCTGCATCAGCGCTTTGGGGCGAAGAGCCGCCGAGGCACGTGGCCCCTCCCACCGGCCGGTACTTCTGCACGCCGCTTCGGGCCGCGGCGCCTACCGCCCCTGTCTGATTGTGCACGTTGCCTATTTCACTCGGAGGACCTCCAGGCCTCGGGAACCCTATTTTAGGAAAAAGTGTTACCCCTGGGCAGTGTGGGGAGCTAGAACTGCGTCAGGCTCTGACAACGGAGTGGGGGGGGGGAGGGGCTGAGCTCGTTGCCCCAGAGCACAGAGAAGCGGGAGGGCCCGGTGACAGTCTGCGGACATGTGGAGGGCAGCGCCTGGTGCTCACCCTGCCCCGGAGGCTGGAGAGCGAGGAAACGCACCGTGGTGGGGCAGAGAGGGGCACGGCCCGCACTGGCGGTGAGGCGGGCAGAGCGGACAGCAGCGCCCTGCAGGGCACCGGCCTTCTTCCTGGCCACTGTCCTGCCACGCCCGGTCACCTGCCTGCTGCTTGGGGCTGTGGCACCAGAGGCTCAGGCAGAAGAAGATTCTGGTTTCAGGCCTCGTGGGGAGCAGCCTGGAGTGGTGGGAGGCAGGCGGCAGGCGAGTGTGTGCCCGCGGCCCTGGGCGCACAGCGGGCAGCTGTGCCGGATCCCGGCCCAGGCGCCGGCCGCGCCGGCAGCGAGGGGTGTGCGTGGGAGAGGGCCACGCCTGGGCATGGCGAGCGCTGACCTCGGGTCCGCTGTGATTTTTCTGCCCTGCTCGTCCCCCCCCGACCCCTCATGCCCACAGCAGGACGTTTTGCCTCCCCCCCCCTGTCCTTTCGCAGCCCTTTCCTTGCAGCCCTTCCAGGCGCCAGTCCAGCGTCCTACCCAAGTCTGTCTCCGCTCCCTCATGGCCCTGCAGGCCCCCGGCTGCCCTCGGTCCCAGGGCACTGTGTCGCGTTCCGACAGCCTCAGACCGCTCACTCCCATGCGTGCGGCTGGAGAAACTGTGGCCTGCGTCTCACTTTGGGAGGTGCTGGCGTGGTCACCGGGCTCCCTGGTGTCCTCAGCCGCTTCTGGTGTGGCCTGGCCTCTGAGCGCAGGAGCCCCAGGCCGGGAGAGGCCAGGAGAGGGGGGCCCGGGTGGGGCCGGGATACTGCGGGCCTGGGCGTCAGGCCGTCCCCACCTGACTCCCACCGTGTGCTTCCTGCCCACAGCCAGATCTATTGCATCGAGAACGCCCACGGGCAGCTGGTGCGGGACCTGGACTTCAACCCCAACAAACAGTACTACCTGGCCAGCTGCGGCGACGACTGCAAGGTGAAGTTCTGGGACACCCGCAGCATCACCGAGCCCGTGAAGACCCTGGAGGAGCACTCCCACTGGTAGTGGCGTCCCGCGTGCCGGCCGGGGCAGGGGGGATGGGGTGCATTTTGCTAATCACCTCACCGCTCAGAGAGCGGGAGACCGGCCTAGTTTGTGCTGCCGTGACTCAGTCAACTCAGTTCTGCTTTTTCTAAGGAAACACTAATTCCAGATCTGCGTGTTCGTGATTTATGAACGTAGGAAAGGACGAGAAATGCTAGTTCTGTAATTTCTGGAAATGGCGCAGTTCAAATGTGCAGAAAGGAATGAGCACAGATGTTCGGGGGCACTGCAAACCCCCACGCACCCATCCAGAGGGGCCCACATGGGCGGCCAGGGCCCTGGGTCGGGGGCGGCAGCGTGGACTGCAGGAGCGTGCCCAGCCCGCCCTCCCTCCGCCCTGCTGCTGCAGCGTCACTGCGGGGTGCGGTGGGGGGGGGGGGAGTGGGATGGCGCACACTGCAGCAGCGTTCTCCTTCACGTGAAGCGTGTGCGTGCATGTACGTGCGCCTGTGTATGCACGCACAGGAAGTGTCTAGAAGGGCGAGGGCCCGCTGCTCTGAGGAGCCCTCACTCAGGCGGGGGCAGGTCCCCTGAGAGCTGACTCTGTGGTCTCTGCCCCTCAGTTCTCTCAGTTACTTACCAGAAGCTGCATTGTTTCTGCAACGAGAAAATTAAAAAGCCCAGGACACTCTGCGGGCTGTTGGCATTCTCCGCCGCTCGGTGGGCCGGTGGGTGCCTGGCACGGTGGGCCCTCAGCCCTCTGAGCCCCCTGGGCTCACCCCACCCAGGGCTGCTGCTTGCAGGCCGTGCCCCGCGGTGTGGCTTCAGGACTGCAAGGGGCCTGTCTGTGGTCCTGGGCCTTCCGCTGCCGCTGACGCTCCTGCCCCCGCTGAGCCCAGTGTCTGTCGTTGGGATTTAGGCAATGGTTTCAAGGGAACGCACAAGCCTGCCCCTTGGTTGGACACTGCCCAGCGTCCAACCAGGCAACTCAAGGTGGCTGCCTGGTGACCTCTGCTCCCTGGGCAGGAAGGTCCCGACTTGTGACGGCCATCTCCTTGTCCCCAGGGTGTGGAACGTCCGTTATAACCACTCGCATGACCAGCTGGTCCTCACTGGCAGCAGCGACAGCCGGGTCATCCTCTCCAACATGGTGTCCATCTCGTCCGAGCCCTTCGGCCACCTGGTGGACGATGATGACCTGAGTGACCAGGAGGAGCGCCGTCCGGAGGACAGGTAAGTGCCCTGGGTGGAGCGGGGCGAGACTGCTTCTCCCCTCAGGCATCTCTGGGCCCCGCCTCAAGTCAGAAGCATCCGGCCGGGGATGCAGCCTCTCTGTGGGCCCTGGGGGGCCGTGGTACGGCAGGCCATCATCTCCCCGGACGGGGCGCAGAGCTGGTGCCGGCTGGTTAGCGTGTTCTGGTGTGGATGCAAACACACACCTGTATCCGTGTCTTTTCTTATGTGGGATCTCGAAACTGTTACTGCTCTTTGAATGTAACTTCGGTGACGATGGGAACTGATGGGAACTGATGTGTGTTGGCCTCCCAATGGTCCCTGCGAGCGCTCAGCATCGGTGCCCTTCCTCGCTGCGGCGTGCGGTTTGGATTGTGGCCTGGTGGCCTCACGGAGCGGGGGGGGGGGGGGGGGGGGGGGGGGGGGGGGGGGGGGGGGGGGGGGGGGGGGGGGGGGGGGGGGGGGCAGTGGGGACTGCCAGCTGGCCCTCCTGCCCCCACCCGGCTGGGTCCCCTGCGCTGCGCCGAGCACGGCCCTTGGTGCTTGTCTCCACTGCCGCGCTGCGTTTTCCCGGACTCCTGCTTCCCGGTCCCGAGTACACCCGCTCGGGGCCATCTCCGCATTGGGGCCTGCCGAGACCTGCGGGGTCCTGCGGTCCAGGCACCACTGGTTCGGGTGGAGTGGCCAGCCCTTGTGGGGGCTGCGGCCTCTGCGTGGGAGAGAGAAGCGGAGACCGTGTCCCCATCAGCCGTGCGCAGGTGAAAGGGGACCGACCCTCTTGCCTCTGGATTGGGTGCCTTCCCTGTGGCAGCTGCTCCCAGTCACGAGTGAGTGAGCGGGATTCAGATGAGAACACAGAGGGTCTCGGCCCCCGGCCCAGAGGGGGAAGGCTCTGGGAGAAACGCCTCCAGAGTTGAAGTGCAAGCCCTCGGACACCACGGGGCTTGTCGCTCACACCGTCTGCTGTCTGGGCGCCTCTGCTCCTGCCCGAGCTTGGCCGGGAGCCGCTCAGAGGAGGCAGTTCTGCTTCTGGGGCCTTGGCCACAGCCTGCCCGCCCACTGGTCTGTCTCTCGACTGTGTTGGCTGTCACTTCACTTGAAAACCTGGGACAGAGGTGCCGTCACCGCAGTTCCACCTACCGATCGCTCTTGTGCAGCTGTACCTGGTGCTCCCACCAGCCCTCCGCTCGGGGCCAAGCAGTGTCCATGTCCTGGCTGTTGGGAGAAGCTGGCCAGCCCCAGCAGGCACCTGCGGGAGTCACAGGCACCCTGCCGTCCACGCGGCCGCTGAGGAAAAGCGTGTTAGGAAGGAAGGGGCGCTGGTGGCCTGCAGTCCTTCCAGGAGCTGTGGCACAGTGCCTGGTGTCCCCACAATGTCCTGCAGTCCTGCCGCCGTGGTCTGCCCACGTCTGATGAAATTCACAGAGTAGAATCTCTGCAAGGACTTGCCCTGGGTCTGCAGCGAAGCACCAGGTGACCACTGGCAGGTCCGCCTCCCAGGAGGCCAGGCCCGGCCACGCTGAGTACAGGGTAGGACGCAAGGGCAGTGTGGCTTCCCACAGAGCATCCAGGAGCACCAGGGCACTTGTGGACATTTGGTACAGTTTTGGGGGAAAGAGAAGAAAAGTACCAAAGAAGCCCATGCCAGGCCGTGGGTGGTGCCCGCCCAGGGGCTGGGTCTCGGGGGCCGGACCCGAGCCCGGGGAGCAGAGGGGCGAGGCCCACCCTCCGCACACACTCTCATGGGTGCGGTGGGGCCGGCTGGTCATGTGTCCAGAGGGGGACGGCCGTGAAGGGAGGCAACATGGGGCAGCGCCCAGCCCAGGGCCAGCAGGCTCGCTCCCGCCCGGCCCCTCCGTCCATGAGGGGCTGCATCGCCGGTCCCAGGGTCCCTTCTGCTCAGACGTCACAGGCAGGATCTTCTTGTCATTTTATGTCATCCTTTCGGTCCCCGTGGACATCTCGTGTCAACCCCACACCCAGGGGCCTCCCGTAGGTCACCGGCAGCGCCGCTGTCCTGGCCCAGAGGAAGCAGGCGGTGCGGGGCAGAGCGTGGGCTTCCCGACAACAGCAGCCGAGGCCCCAGCGCGTCTCCCCAGCGCACGGATGAGAAGCCGGAGGCCCCGCCTTGCTCACGCCTGTCTCTGGTCCTTGCAGGAGCCAGGAGCCCCCGCAGGACGGCGCCATTGCCACGTACGAGGAGCACGAGGACAGTGTGTACGCTGTGGACTGGTCCTCTGCCGACCCCTGGCTCTTCGCCTCCCTGAGCTACGACGGGCGGCTGGTGATCAACCGGGTGCCGCGGGCGCTGAAGTACCACATCCTGCTCTGACCCCGAACCGGCCCCTCGCTGAGCGGGGCCCTGAGCCTCCGGAGCTGCCGCGTGAACCCGCGAGCCCCGCCTCTGCTCGCTTCCTTTCTCTCTGTTAAGGACGTTGGGGGCCGGTTTCGCATCAAAAAGTCTTATTTCCATCATATTAGCTCGTCTTTCTCTTGAGATGGAAACTGAAATAAAGCAGCAAGGCCGTCACACCGCGCGGGCTCCCGGCTCATCCTTGCCGGTCGGAACTTGGCCCCGACCGTCGCGCCGGGGCCCTGTCCTCTTTCTCGGTCCGGCTCACACGCAGGCGGGGGCTCCGGCCCCCACACGGCCTCTTCTCCCGCACAACTTGGGGGCCCACGCGGCCTGGGCTGCGGCCGTCTGCACTCGGGCCCCGGAGCCTGGGCCCTGCCCGTGTCGCTGACCCAGCGTCTCCTGTCGGCTTCGGCACCCCGCCCTGCCCCCCAGTGCCCTTCTGTGCTCTGTCCCCTCCCAGGATGCCGCCGGCATTGGAGATGCAGCCCCTTGTCAGTTGCGGGCACCAGCGCTCTCACCTGTTGAGACCCCTACTCCTTGGTGACCCTGAAACACTGGTCACTGATCACCTCTCGCCCGGTGCTCATCCGGTGGGTCCGTCTGTCTTCTCTGGGCGGGCCGTGGGCAGTGGGCACTGTGCTCGAGGTCCCTGTGGCCGCCACTGTGTCTGCAGTGGGATCCCTGTGTCCTGCCCCCGGAGGAGAGGGGGCACAGGGCGGGACTCATCACCCCCAGCTGGCTGGCAGGTTCGGCTCTTCTTTCAAGACAGGCTTCCTTCTGACATGTGACGAATTCCGAGTGGCTGAAGCTGGCTGGGGTCCCCGAGTGTCTGTGGCACATCTGGGGTTTGTGTCTTCATTGCGGCGGTGACAGCTTGTGGAGCGGAGTGGGGGCTCTGGGGGAGGGGAAGAGGGTGGCCGGTGGGGGAGCCGTGGCCGCTGGTGGCTCTGTCTGCGGTCCTGCCTGCGACCCAGTGCGGGCGGCAGAGTGAGGCAGGAGGCGGTTAACCGGGACTGCAGGACACACGGGGGTGGGGCAGACTGGCCACTAGCAGCAGGGGGCCCTCGTGACCGAGCAGCAGGGTTTCTGTTGTGACTCGGCGGACGTGGACGTGGTGTCTGGAACAGGATGGGATGGAGGAGACGGGAGTCCTGGTGGAGGGCAGGTTCCAGCACAGTGAGTCTAGGGTGCTGACTTGGCCTACGGGGTGGGCGGGCGGTGGGCAGCTGGTCAGGGAGGCCGAGAAGCCTGTCAACTCCCGGCTTCACACAGTGGTGGCAGGTCAGGCCCGGCCAGTCGCTCCTGGTTCCTTTGCCCACACCAGGGCAGCTCCTCCGTGAGGCCGTCACACAGCCCGGTGAGGGCCGTGCCCTCTGCTCCGTGGCCACCTCTCCCCCAGGCCGGGGCGCCCGCCTCCCTGGCTGTCAGAACAGCCTGCTCTGTCCCTCCCGACGCAGGGCCCGCCGTGCGAATGTCTGCACGGTGCCGGCAGGTGGGGGCCCAGGGTGAGACTGCCTTGCTGCTCAGTTCAGAGAACCACCGGACGCCTCGGCAGTGACTGGCTGTGGTGAGGAGACCAATTACCAGGAGAACAGAGCTGCGCCAGGGGCGTCCCCTGCCCAGGTGGAGGTGCGGAGCCCTTACGGCCGTTCTGGGCGAGCGGCATTTGGAGGAGCCAAGCAGGGGAGCCTGGCATTTGCCTGTGGGGCGGGCCCCGTGCCTCTGAACGTGCCCCGTGCTGTTGTGAAAGCCAGGATCGGACTCCGAACGCAGGTTTGAGAGCCATGGTGTCGCAGACAAGCTCTGCGTCTCTGAGATTCAGTAACCCCCCACCCCAGTGCTCGCTGCACAGTGCTCGGAGGACACCAGCCCCTGCCTGGGGGGGAGGCCACAGCCAGGGGACTGTGCGGACCCTCTGGGGCAGGAGCGTGGGCAGGTCCGAGCTCTGTCCTCAGCGCTAGGCTTCTGGGAGGCCGGGCGTCTTGGTGGGGCTGGGACCGCGGGGCTGGCCTCCCTGGAGCCTTCTTACTCCCGCCCCGGCACCGCGTTCAGCTGCCCTGCCCCACACACTCGGCCCCTCGTGTGGCTGGGCCTTCCCCAGGGCAGCAGGCTTTTCTCCAGTTCACTAGGGGCTCCAGCCTCGGGAGCCCCAGTGTCACTGGTGTTGTCCATCGGCGAAGCTGGTACGAGCCCACCTGGGTGGGAGCGAGCTGTGCTCTCTGAAGGCCGGTGGCCCGACCGGCACAGCCGTCCGCTGGCGCCAGGTGTGGCTGGACCGGGGCCTCATGTCCACCCACACTTGGGCTTAGGGCGCTGCTGGCTGCTTACTGTCTTGCGGCTCCAGCCCTTTGCACAGCACTCACTGTGGACGTGGTCTTTGTCCACACGAGGGACCAGGGTGGCGCTCGGCCCTGACTGACGCCCACATGCTGCGCTGTTTCTTTTGGGGTGAGCTGGGGGAGGAGACCGCTGCAGGCATTTGGGTCAGTCGTCACACCCACCCAGACCGTCCTCAGTGGGGCTCGGCCTGGCTGTGCCCGTCTCTCTCTCTTCCTTTTTCTCCTTCTTCATCAGGTTTTTGTGTCCATATCTGGGTTGCTTAAAAAAAAATTAATGGACTTTTTGAAGCCTATTAATTAAATTTAAGAAATTTAAAGCAGTTCAAGATTTACCTAAAAACTGAGCAGAAAGGAAAGCAGTTTCGGTACCCCCTCCGCCTGGCCACGTGGACACGGCCTGGTGCTGCACATGTGGCCGTCACGCTGGACGGGGCCGCGGTGATGCGCGTCCTGACTGCCCTCCCTCGGGGACGCCGGGGCTCGCCCTGGGCCTCATGCACTCCGAGCGCTTGGCAAGCGCTCTCGCAGCACAGTCTCCCACGCGGAGCGGCCCGGTGGCCCGAACCTCCCCTGGGCTCTGCCTGCCCCCCCACCCGGCCCTGCTCCACCCCACGGGTCTCCCTGTCTTCATAGCTTTGCCTTGGCCAGCAAGTCGTGCAGTTGGAGGTGTTCAGCATCTGGCCCTTCCAGACCAGCTTCTGTCACTTTGCCATGTACCCCCCAGGCTCCTTCCTCTGTGTCCTCTCGCGGCTCCCGCTCGTTTCCTCCACGCGCTGGGCAGAGTCCCACTGTCTGGGCCGCAGGCCACCGTCCCCTGCTGGAGGCGTCTCGGCCGCTCCTGCGTTCGGGCGACCAGGAACGCAGCCGCTGTGCCCTCCGTGTGTGGGTGTCCGTGCGGATGTGAGTTTTCACCTCCTCTGGGGGCACCTGGCTCCTGTCGGCCCCGCTGCCCGGGCACCCGGCCGACCCGACGACGACGGGATGAGGTGTGCGTTCGCATCGTGCGGGTGAGCTCCAGTGGAAGGGTGGGTGTGAGCCCCGACCCCGTGTCCATTCGCTGTTGGGCGGTGCTGACCCCAGGCCCTCGGGCCCGTCCTGTGAACACGTGAGGGGCAGAGCCTTCACCCCCGACCTGAGCCCCTTCGGGGCCCCAACCTCAGTGTGTGTCGCGGGAGGGGCCCGGAGTCGCTGTCACGCTGCACCCCGCTCCCAGGGGGCCAGCCTCTTCCTGGCCCCGACCACCCCTGCTGCCTCCTCCGCCTCCTCGGTCTGCCCCGCTCTCCTGCTTGGAGGGCCTTTCACAGTGCGACTGGGGGCCGGGGTGGAGGGGCCGGTGCCGGGCCCAGCGGGAGGGGCTTCTCTGTGAGGTGGTTCGACTCTGAGCCGTTTGTCCTGTGTCGCTGCTCGCTGCCCGCTAATGAGTCCCCCAGCGGGGCCGGCCTCCGTCCACTTAACGAGCTCCTGCCTCCAGCTGGCCCCAGGCCATCATTAGCTTCCCAGGAACCGGCCGTGGGGGCAGGGCCACTGCCGGGGCCTCAGGGGCCACAGGAGCCTGCACTGCCTGTCAGGCCTCTTGTCGGGGACAGTGGGCGCCCCGTGAGGATACTGCAGCCGTCGCCGCTGCCCCTTTGTCACCCACCTTGCCTGTTAGGGGAGGGGCGGTGCCCCCCATGCGTCCACAGGGAGGCAGGGACGCGGGACGCACCTGAGCCCCCGCAGTGCGACTGCTAGAGCCCTGCTGGTGGCCACTCACCCAGCGGCCTGTGAGCAGGAGAGACGTGTCTGTGGCCTCGCCTTGGGGGTCAAACGAAGGCCACGTCGGGCCTGGCTGTGGCCTCGTCGTGTGTGGAGTGTGGCATCGCCGTGCCCTCTGTCACTGCGGGCTCCGGTGTAGCTCCGTGTAAGGGAGGCAAAGCCCCCAGGGTCCAGGCAGCTGCCGCCTGGTGCCGACCCACAGCGCAGTGTGCAGGGCGGTGGGGGGGTGGCCAGGACGGAGGGGCGGGTCCTGGACCCACAGCCGGGCACCCAGGACCTAGGGGACTGGTGACCGCCCACACCCCACCCAGCGGCGGGAAGGGCGGAGGGCAAGGGTTCCGCAGTGTCGGTGCCATGAGGGCACTTCTGCCACGCGTGGTGCCCTCCCGGGGCCGTGAGCTGTACCCCTGCGGGCCGCCCCGCCTCGGGACCTATGGGCGCTCCTGTTGTGGCTGAATCCTTCGCACGCGGCAGGAGCTTCGTGCACCTTCCTGCGCAAAGAGCCTGGCTGAGCCGCAGAGCCGGTGATCGGCGATGGCTTCCGGTGGCTGGTGGCCGGCTGCGGCACCCCTGGAGCGTCAGGCTCCCTGCTGCCCGGCCCCCGCAGGCCTTTGTCCTCGCGGCTCCCTCCTGTGCACTGTGCTTTAAAGCAGCGGCAGAAACAGGACGCGCCACCGTCTCGCAGGAGCAGAGCCCAGGCCTAAGGGGAGGGGGGCTCTCTTTCGCAGCGCTGGTTTTTAAACTGTCAAAGTTGGTAGCCCAGTTCACCTTCTGATGCAGCTGTGGTGGTTTTAGGAGATTTAGACGTGATTTTTTATAGCACAGAAAAGAAAAATAGAACTGAATATATGATAATGATGAGTCCTTCGACTTTTGTGCCCGAAATTGCTTCCAGGCACAAGTTATTGCATGGTAATCCCCGCCCCGTCGTGTCTCCTGCTTATTAAATGCGCGTGTGGGAGCAGCCGTGCGCGGTTGCCGGGGTCTGCCGGGGTTCGTGCGGGGCTGTGGGGGGCGGCCGGCCACGCCCGCGGTCCGGGGGCGGAACAAAGGTGCCCTGTCTGCCTAGACTCTGCTGCGGAGGAAGGGGTTCTGCATGGGGGGACAGAGTCCCTGGTTCTGCGGCATTTGTCACACGTGGTCGGAGCTGACATCTGAGGGGAGCACAGCCCGGCCCCTTGCCTGGCCTGGCCCCACGTCCAGTGCCTGGCTCTTGCCGGCCAGCTCACGTTGGCTGGGGCTACTCGGGCCCCACTTCCCAAGCTGGACGTGCCCCTGCATGGCCCTCTCTTTAGGGATTGGCCCCTTCCTCTCCCGTGGCTTTGGGCTGATGGCCACAAGCCTGTTGAGGGCAGCCCTGGGCATGCGGCCTTCCTCCCTACGGACTTAGTAATCTGTCTCCCCACCCTGAGTGGCAGGGGCTGGAAGACCACCCCTCACACCTGTGAGGACGTAACGTAGGTCGGTCTCGGCGTCTGTGGGGTGACCTCAGCTCCAGCGTGGCGGGGGCCCACGGTGGCCCCCGGGGTGCTCAGATGGGCCCAGCTCAGCATCACGTCTTCTCTTGGACTCCCTGCCGCCTTCCACGCTCCAGAAGCTCTGGTTTCCTCAGAACCTTGGTTCCTCTCCCCCCATGCGCTGCATGGAAGCTTCATGTAACTGGGTGGTTTTGAGGGCAAACTGGTGAGAGAAAATAAGCAGGATTCCCCCAAACTGTGGAGCACGGGGCCCCTCTCCCAGGTCCTCGCCAGACATGGGCTTTCCTCGGCATCTCAGGACCATCCGCCCGGCCGTGGCTGCAGCTTCGGGCAGGCGCAGGGCCAGCAGGGAGGAGGGGAGGGCCCCCGCAGCCCCCGCTCTGGCTCCGACAGCCCCGGTCCAGTCCTCCCCGCGTCCTTTCCGTCCTGCCCTGGAGCCGTGCTGAGACTCACCGCCTCCAGGACACAGCTGAGATCCAGGCGGGGACCCGCCAGTCACCGCCCTGCTGGTCACTCGTCCAGTCCTGACCTCTGTCCCCAGTCTGCCCGCTGCTGCCCCACCCAGGATCTGCAGACGCTGGCTTCTCTGTTCCGTCCCGAGCTCGTGGCTCTCGCCAGGGGCCACGGCTGGCCTCCACGTTGGTGGCTCCAGAAGGACATGCTCTCTTCCTTCAAGAAGAGAGAGGGGCCCTGGCTGGTGTAGCTCAGTGGATTGAGCGTGGGCTGGGAACCAAGCGGTCCCGGTTCAATTCCCAGTTGGGGCACATGCCTAGGTTGCAGGCCAGGTCCCCGTGAGGGCCATGTGAGAAGCAACCATACATTGCTGTTTCTCTCCCTCTCTGTCTCCCTCTCTTCCCCTCTCTCTAAAAATAAATAAAAATAAAAAAAAATCTTTAAAAAAAGAAGAGAGAGGGGAGGAGAAAGTGAGTCTGGGGAGCAGCTGGACTTTCTTTGGAAGTGAGTGCGCGGTGCTGCCTTTACTCACGGTCCTTTGAAGTGCTGCGTCGGGTGGCGTGACGCATTCTCATTCTCTCCTCCCCGGTTATGCGTCCTGAAGACGGTGGACAGAGTCGCGGCACACAATCCAGGACAGGAAGGTGGGCGTGCTGTCCCGGGTGCCCAGACGCACGGTGTTCGTGCTGAGCTGCGTTTCTGAGCCCGGCTCGCCGTGCCGTTCAGGTCTGGTCAGAGTTGGGACCCACCGTTGGTGGCTCCTCCAGGCCTTCCCGACACCGTCTGTCCCTCTGTCCTGCACACCGCTGGTCTGTGCTCCTTGCCAGCTGAATGCGGAGGGACAGCGGGCCTCCAGGGCACTGGGGGAGCCTCGGGGGGAGAAGCTCTGCTCCCCGAGTCACTGTGTGGAGAGGGTGAGCCGCGGCGGCTCCCTGGCCCATGTCATGGGACAGGAGGAGCAAGTAGATTCCACTGGGTTCAGACACTGAAAAGTCCCTTATGACAGCTGCAGGTTGTCACCCTCGACA
Source organism: Micronycteris hirsuta (assembly GCA_004026765.1). Classification (NCBI taxonomy): domain Eukaryota; kingdom Metazoa; phylum Chordata; class Mammalia; order Chiroptera; family Phyllostomidae; genus Micronycteris; species Micronycteris hirsuta. The sequence continues at coordinate 57,344 of PVJI01010570.1, forward strand.
GAGTCAGGGAGCCGGAGGGTCCCTGTGGGAGCAGCGCCGCCTGCGTTGTGCTGTGTGTGACGCGGGACACATTTGCGAGCACCTGGAAGAAACCAGGCAGCAAAGTGAGGGAGCCATTCACCTGAGGGACGGTTGGAGGGACGGGGAGGCCTGGGGACCTCTGGGATGCGAGGCGGTGGCTGGCACCCTGGGGGTGGCCCTCGGCCCGCCCACTACCAGGTCCCCCGGGCTCTTCCTGTACCCAGCCCAGGCCCCAGCTGGACCTACTGGGCCACAGTCTCGGGGACAAGGCAAGGAAATCTGGGTCCCCTGTTGCTTTTCTAACCCTTTCCTGGTATGACCGTGGATTCGCCTGCTCTGCAAGCAGTGATGTGGAGGGGGCGCGCGATCACCGCCGGGGCTTCAGCGCCGACAGGAACCGCGATGCCCAGCGGGGTCCCAGCTCCCCTGGCGCCCGTCTGTGTGGGGCGCTGGGCTCTGTGCACTGCCATCGCATGCGCTCGCCCTGCGGTCCGAGGGAGAGCAGCACCACCCGCTCTCCGCACCCAGGACGGGCCAGGCCTGCGCGTGGCGAAGACTCCAGAGTCTGCTGCCTCAACCGTTCGCTTTGGCCCCCCCACCAAGAGTCTGCAGGACTTCGGTGCCAGCTCAGAGCAGTGATCCGGAAGCACTTGGCACAACTGCTGAGACCCTGCCGAGGTCGACCAGGCCCGGAGCTCGCAGGGGGGGCGCAGTGGGAAGGGCAGACCGCGGCGGCCTCTCCTGAGGCGTCTGCGTGCGAGTGTGACACAGGTGCAGGGGTGTCTGTCCCTGAACTCAGGTCACCTCCAGGTGTCCGCCCACGGCTTGAAGTGCCTTTATCGCTGAGGAGCTCTGAAACGCGGGGGCGGTGGCCGGATGTGCTTGCGCAGTACGGGACACGCTGCAGACACTCTCGGGTTTAGTCTCCAGCTGCCCCGCTCTGGGGCACGTGTGACGGGCACAGGCGGTCACCCAGCAGCGCCGCGTTGTTTGGTACAAAGGATGAAACACCGGGGCCCATGGTACCGGGGGTGAGACGCTGCTGGGCCGGGGGTCGTCTGGGCGGCCGGGCTGTGCCAGTTACCCAGGAGCCTCTGCTCAGGGGTTAGATGAGACTCCCGGGGCAGGTGCCCGTGGACTCAGCAGTGAGCGCGAGAGGGCGGGCAGTGGGGGCCAGGAAAGGCGGAGAGTGAAGGAAAAACCACTGGCCGCTCCGGAGCAACAGAGGAAGTTACGGTGCAATGACGGGGCCGCCGGCCCAGGAGTGGCGGTGTGAGTGAGCCCCCCGCGGAGGAGAGGGGTGGGCCTGAGCGGGGTCTGCAGCGCGGTGCCCCGGTGGGCGCTTCTCACTCAACCAAGGCAGGCGCTTGGGAGCCGCAGGGAAACGCTCCCGCTCCCTGCCACCTGCCTGGCCCAGGGAACAGGGCTGGCGTCGGGGCTGGGGCGCTGGCCAGAGAGAAACTCCCCCAAGTTTGGCACAAGGAGCCTCTCCTGTGTGGGGGGTGAGGGGGGGGAGGGGTGCGTGTCTGACCTGAGGTGGCACGGGGCTCCGGCCCCTGCTGCCTGGGAGGGGGTGTGACAGGCTGCAGGGGTCGGCTGTCCTGGGGACAACCCACCTGGCAGGGGGACCAGGAGCTGCTGACCCGGTGGACCCTTCGCGGGTCCTCCACCCAGGCAGTGGCTGAGATGGGGTGGCCAGGGTCGGCCGTGGGCGTCATGGGGTCAGGGTGGCAGATTCGTCCCTGGGGTCCTGAGTGGCTGCTCACATACCTGCTTTCCTCACACGCAGCGACACGGGACACAAGCGCCTGTGCAGCTGCCACTGTTCATCTGGGACCCGTGTGTCCCGGTGGCTCTGCTCACCCATGCGGGGTAACTGGCTGCCACGCTTCCAGACTCTGCAGCCAAAGCCCGGGACTCAATTGTGAGTGACGGTCAGTGTTGTCAATCTTAACAAGGATAAGTCTTGTCACGGCAGAGGAGGACGGGGACAGGAGGGGGACCGGGCGGCCACCTTCAGGGCCTGGGGGCACCGGGGCACCCCCTCCTTAGGGGAGAGAAAGCCCTGTGAGCCGAGGATGGCCGTGGACACAGCTGCAAACGTGCCGCAGACTCGGACGTGATGGCGACCGTCCTGGGAGCCGGGTGATGGCCAGGGAGCCACGTCCTGACGCGGCAGCAGGAAGCGCACTGAAGCTGAGCACGAAGGGCCGTGTGTTTATGGGGGGCCCCCAAGATGCGACCTCAGCGCCAGTTCAAGTGGTGCCCTGAGGAGCAGGTGGGGAGGGGGGGTGCGCTGGGGGGCCCTGCCCTCTGTCCTCCCTCCCTCCCCTCCCGTGTGCCCTCCTCCACCGCTGCCTCCCTCCCTCCCGCCCGTCTCTCCCTGTCTGCTCGGCTCCC